>KV018501.1:0-17642 GCA_001598015.1 Dorcoceras hygrometricum
AGATCTATCTCTGAAGCTTGCATACCTTATGCTCGCTTCCAACAGATGTGAAACCCTCAGGCTGCATCATATAGATCTCTTCCTTAATGTTTCCATTAAGGAACACATTTTTCACATCCATCTGCCATATCTCATAGTCGTACCATGCGGCTATGGCTAACAATATTCAAATTGACTTGAACATTGCGACTGGCGAGAAGGTTTCATCATAGTCAACACCTTGCCTTTGAGTGTAACCTTTCGCGACCAGTCGTGCCTTGTAGGTCATTACCTTACCATCAGGCCCAAGTTTCCTCTTGTATACCCATTTACACCCAATAGGAACAATTCCTTCGGGAGGGTTAACGAGAGTCCAAACTTGGTTAGCATGCATTGAGTCAAAATCAGACTGCATTGCTTCAAGCCACAAATTAGAATCAGCATCGGAAATTGCCTCCTTGAAAGTTCTTGGATCAGATCCAACAACTTGATCACCTTGATCATCTTCAAGGAGAAAACCATATCTCTCAGGAGCTCTAGGAATCCTCTCGGATCTCCTAGGTGCGACCATTTCTGGTACTGGCTCAGTAGGTGCGGGAGATTCACTTGGTACTTCAATTGGTTCTCGAACCTCTTCGAGTTCTACTATTTTGCCCTTTCTATCAAGTAGAAATTCCCTTTCCATAAAGGTGGCATTCCTAGAGACAAACACTTTTGTTTCGCTGGGATAGTAGAAGTAGTATCCAATGGAATTCTTTGGATACCCAATGAAGTAGCATAAGATGGATCTCGTATCCAGCTTATCTCCCACTGTCTGTTTCACGTAAGCAGGACATCCCCAAATCCTCATAAATGAGTACTTGGGTGGTTTGACCATCCATATCTCATACGGAGTCTTATCCACTGCCTTGGTGTGGACATTGTTCAACAACATTACCGCCGTTTCGAGCGCATAGCCCCAAAACAAGGTAGGAAGCTCAGTGAAGCTCATCATGGATCGAACCATGTCCAACAAGGTCCGATTACGATGCTCCGCTACACCATTGAGCTGTGGTGTGGCTGGAGGGGTCCACTGTGAGAGAATTCCATTCTCCTTCAGATAGTATTGAAACTCAGTACTTAAGTATTCACCACCTCGATCAGATTGAAGTGCTTTAATACTTTTGCCTAATTGATTTTCTACTTCAGCCTTGAATTCCTTGAACCTTTCAAAGGATTCAGACTTGTACTTCATCAAGTACAAGTACCCATACCTAGAGTAATCGTCGGTAAAGGTGATGAAGTATGTGTGACCGTATTTAGTACCAATACTAAATGGGCCGCACACATCAGTATGGATCAAATCCAATAGGCCTTGGGCACGTTCACCCTTGCCCTTGAAGGGTTGCTTGGTCATCTTTCCTTTCAGACAGGATTCACAAGTCGGTAGGGAGTTGATGTCTGACAGATCAAACAAGTCACTCCTAACTAGCTTGTTCATCCTACTTAGGGAAATGTGACCTAGCCTAGCGTGCCAAAGTTGTTCTGGGTTCAAGTTATCGTGTTTCCGTTTAATCGTTGTTGTGTGTGCTTCAACATCGTGAGTTGGAACGTCTTTTAATCTTAAGGTGTATAGATCATTTTCGCGTTCCCCAATTCCAATTAAAAACATTCATTCTTGTAAATATTGCAAATCGAATTAGCAAACATACAAGAATATCCATCTCTATCAAGCATAGGAATAGAAATAATGTTTTTAATTAATTCAGGAACAAATAAAACGTCTCGTAATAACAACTTAAAACTTGAAGACAGAAATAAACAAATATCCCCTATAGCTACTGCAGCAACTCTTGCTCCATTGCCAAGCCTCAAGTGGGTCTCACCCTCTCTAAGACGTCGACTTCTTGTCATCACCTTCAAATCATTGCAGATATGAGATCCACATCCGGTATCAAGTACCCAAGAAGTTGAATTCAGAGACATATTTATTTCAATATAGAACATACCTTTTACAGTTCGCAACTGCTCGAGGTACTCCTTGCAGTTCCTCCTCCAATGCCCAGCCTTGTGGCAGTGGTGGCAAACGTCCTCGCTCTTGTTAGGCTTAGAAGCCCTTGCCTTCGGCTTCTTGGCAGACTTTTACTCCTTCGCAGGAGCAGAACGCTTCTTGCTCTTGCGTCTGGGCCCCTTCTTCGCAGAGGAAGAAGAACCCAGAAGGAGGACGGGTTTGTCCTTCTTTATAGTCCTCTCGAACACTACAAGCATGTTCACCACCTCTTCAAGGGTGGCTTCCAGCTTTTTCATGTTGAAATTGACTACAAAGGGGTCAAATGCAGCGGGTAGCGAGAGGAGAAGTACATCCACAGACAGCTCGTGTGGAAGTGCGATATCAAGGCCCGACAGCTTTTCAACGAGCCCAATCATACGAACCCCATGCTCGCGGACTGAAGTCCCATCGCGCATGCGGCTCGTCATCAGCTCCTTGACAGCCGTGAACCTCTTATGTCGAGAGTTCTCCCCGTATAGTTCCTTGAGATGAAAAAGTATGGCAGAGGCATACTTTGTCTTCTCAAAGCGCCGTTGCATTTCATTGGACATCGATGCCATCACATAGCATCGAGCTTTAACCTCGTCGTCACGCCATTGGTTAAGCGTAATAAGCTCCTCAGGACTGATATCGGCAGGGGTTTCCTCCGGAGGAGACTTCTCTATCGTATAGAGGAGCTTCTCCGAAGCCAAAACAAGATTAAGGTTGCGGAGCCAGTCTTGGTAGTTTAGACCGGTGAACCTGTTGCTATCCAGTATAGCAGCAAGCGGGTTTTTCATCGAAACCATTTTATAGCAGTTATGCTGAAAAGAAAACAGACATGCATTACTGACTATATAAAAATAAACGCCAAGACATAAAACATGGTCATTAAGTTTTATGAATTACCCTCCCACTATTTTAATGATTTCACCACCCTCTAATGAAATCGAGAAAACAGGTTTCTTTAGTGGGTACACGGAGCCCAATCAAGCGATCATGGACCCGAATAATATCAGCCATCCATGATCCCCAAAAGGTAGTTTCCGATTGCAACCGGTGCAACCTCCATGTATTCACCTCACGTCCAGTAAGGGCCCAATAATATGACGCCGTTTACTATCACGTGTCAAGATTGACCCATCAATGTTGAGTCGTGAAGGACGGTCCCTTTAACGTCCCCAATAATATGAGCCAACGTTAAAGGGAGTTCCAACCGACTCACAACAGTTGTCAATGGCGTGGACAACTTTCCGGCATACATGACCCCCTCAATAATATGAGCCGGGCCATGTATACGGGTAGCATCGACGTACACCCATTGTTGATGGAAGGTAGGGTTAATTTAAACAATTTTAAATACCCTTTTAGTTTATCGAATAAACAGTTTATCTTGATATAAGTTTTAAATCAAATTTAAAACGAGGGATTTCATTTTTGAAAAATTTTGGTCTCATGCATATTTAAATCTAATTTAAAAACATGCAACATGCGGATTCAACAAGTCTATATATCGACATATATAAAGTAACATTGGGATGATCGATCGCGAGAGCTATGCAGTCCGTGGTTGTCAGCCACGGACCTTGGTCCAATCCTAGGGGTGATGCAATATGCAATGCAATCCTATTACAAAGCTTTCCGGTTTTACAGATCTTCGGTCTTCAATATCTTGATCCTCATTGTCCACCATCTTCGGATGTCCTCCCACTAAATCTAGTAATTTTACATTTAAATTTACTATGACAAATAAGGGATACATTTATCAAGGGGTGGGAACGGGCCACAAACAGGCCCACTTTGAATGATAATCAAATATATAAAAACCGAAATCAAATAAAACCTATTGCATACACCTAACACATTGGGCACGGCTCTCGATCACCCCAATCATGCAATTAATTTATTAACATGAATAATTTAAATAATCAAATTATTTATCGTAAAATCATATTCTAATTACGAAATCGTATTTTATAATAAAATCGTATTTTGCCGATAAAACAAATTTTAATCAACAAAATCATATTTTATTACAAAATCATATTTAATAATTAAAATCACATTTTACTAATTTTAATTGTATCAATATTGGGCTTAAAACAATTTTAGGCCCAAAAACTTAAAATTTCAAAATCGACCAAAACCGGGCCCGATATCGCATACCGGCCCGAAAACTCCACGGGCTGCCCGGGACAGGCCCGAACCAAAACCTAGAAGAAATCAGACCAGCCGTCACGACATCGCCGGAGACTCGCCGGAGCTGCAGGCCGGCCGGCGGCCACCATCGAAAAACGCACGGCGGTGCAAACATCACGTGCGCCGCAAGGGAGCGCGCGCGCGGCCGCGACAAGGCGGCGCTTATATGCGCCAACGTGCGCCATCACATGGCGCGCATCGGTCGGCCAGCGACCAGCCACCTGCCGCAGACGTGCGCTCATCGTCGCACGCGACGTCGCGCAACCATCTCGCGAGGAGCGGCGCACAGCGGCGCAACGACACGGCCAGCAAGCGCGCAGCGGCGCTCGACCAACCGTGCAACGGTTTGCGCAAGGCCGCCCGGCCTGAGGCGCGACCAGGCGCGCGACGCATCGGCTATGATGCGCGACAGGCGCGCAAGCTCCGGCCGTCGCTCGCGTGAAAAGCGCCCGCCATGGCGCTCGTCGTGGCGCCGCCGCGTGCGGCGGCCTCGGGCGGTTGATGTGCGACGATATTTCGGCTGTCTTGATCTGAAATTTAATGTTAGATACAATTCAGGAAATATCGTATTGATCAGATCCGTAAAACACTGGCTCTGATACCACTGTTGGGGATCCGGATCCGCCCCCCTGCAAGGCAGCGGAAGAACATAGAATAAAAGCCGGGAGACGATCAATACGAAAAACGATAACAGTTTATCAACATACATAGGGGGTTCAAAACCACTACCTTGCTGGCACTTGTGCCTGGCTCCAACCGTAGTTACAATAACGTCGGCTCTTCTCGGTAGATTGCGGTAGAAATCGCCAATCCGGTCCATGACCAGGAACGAGACTCCTTCGTCAGCCTGCACTAGAAGGACTGACGAGATCAGCACGAACGGATTCTCCTCGTCGAATTGGCCGGAAACGATTTTCTGGCGAAGACGGGCGACGGCGGCGCGTGGACGGCGGCGGCGGCGGCGGCGGCTTAAAGAGGAGGGGGCGGCGGCTATTGCACTAGGTTTAGGGTTGTGTTGTGAGTTATGTCAAGTGTTTACAATGAAGTTATTAAGTCTAATTAAATAGACTTAATGATGGAGTGGACCGGCCCAACGGGCCCGGGTTCGAATGACGATATCCATCGCTGCGACTTCATCGTAACTCCGATCGCCGATCAGATCGGACCGATCGACTCAGTTTCCAAAACTGAATGTTATGATGCGAAAAACCATTTTTCAGAACCCCAGTGCAAAATGACCGTTTTGCCCCTCAACAACGGGAAACCCCGGTTTGACCCCTGTTGACTTTTAGGAAGTCGTACTTCCCAAAATCCTCTTCTCGTGCTCAACACATTGAGCTGAGTATCCGTGCGGGAATCTCGAATCTAGTACTTGTGTGACCCTCAATAGTTCAGGGATACAGCTAGCCGTGGGTCCACAACCATTGTGGCTCCGGAATCACAATTCCGGACCTGCCCAACGGATCATGGTAAGAGCGTCTAGCAACATCGCCCCATGATCCCCTAGGTATCACTGATAGTGCCTGCAAGAACCAGTTGGTCGTGGTTAGCGTACAGTACGGTCCTTTCAATCCATATATCCCGATCAGATCAACGACCATTGGTAAATCGAGAGTCGCTATAGATCCGATAGCTATGCATACATCTTGGAGATCAAATAGTGACATCGTGAGTGTAACTAGGTAAACACATTTACCTAAAACACTACTAGTACTCTGGCCAGAGATTTATACACTATTATCCCTTCAGATAGCATATGATATCCACGCATGTCTGCGAACGGTGAATCCTCGACAACGATGCATCGACTCCTACATGCATCGGGGTCTCACCCAATCCCGACGCCTTATGACCCCAAGTGAGTCGGCAAACGGGTCAAAGTGGGACGCCTATCATGTAGAGTCTCAATGACGTTTCGAGTCGTGAGGACTAATCAGTACAACCAAGACCTCGGACTTATCCACTCGACAAATGGTAACCACTTGGAAAGTCCGAACGAGGGTAATTCGATAGATCACCAGGTCACTATCTATCTGCATGCTCAGAACATCACAATGTTCCCTACCAATGAAACATGGTACTTCGCATCGAAGATACTAGTCTCATGCTCGGGCGGCCTTATCCTCATTTTGACGGCCCAATAGACTAGGAACGAATTCAGAATGCACAGTGACTATTAGATGCGTTTCATGATAGCCGTCATACCCACTATCACATCTAACATACGATTTAGTGCATTCTAGGTCTTTACTCAACACAATTGTTAATCATCGGAGAAACCTTGAGAAATACACGATCGCCAATCTGAAACTCAAGAGGTCGATGCCTCTTGTTCGCATAACTGGCTTGGCGATCTTGGGCAGCCTTCATTCGCTGTCGAATAAGATCCACATGATCCTTCATTTGCTGCACAAAGTCAGGGGCCGGAGAAACTTTGAGAAATACACGATCACCAACCTGAAACTCAAGAGGTCGACGCCTCTTATTCGCATAACTGGCTTGGCGATCTTGGGCAGCCTTCATTCGCTGTCGAATAAGATCCACATGATCTTTCATTTGCTGCACAAAGTCAGGGGCAGATAGCTGCTTCTCCCCCACTTCTTCCCAGCACACTGGCGATCTGCACTTTCTGCCATACAAAGCCTCAAAAGGCGCCATACCAATCGTCACTTGGTAGCTTTATTGTACAAAAACTCAACCAAAGACAACGCGTCTTGCCAGCTACCTCTGAAATCCAACACAACAGCATGCAACATATCCTCCAACGTTTGGATAGTTCGCTCAGATTGGCCATCTGTCTGGGGGTGATACGCGGTGCTCATCGCCAATCTGGTACCCAAAGCTGTTTGCAAACTCTTCCAAAACCTGGAAGTAAATCTCGGATCTCGGTCAGAAACAATCGAAACTGGCACACATGCAGTCTAACAACAAAATCGACGTACAGCTTCGCCATCTTGTTCAACGAGAAGGTCATTCCATAGGGAATAAAATGTGCAGACTTCGACAGTCGATCTACAACCACCCAAATAGCATCGCATCCTCTGCTGGAACGAGGCATATGCATCAAGAAATCCATAGCAATGTGCTCCCAATTCCATTGGGGCACTTCCAAACTCTGCAACAGACCACCAGGTGTCATTCTTTCGGCCTTAACCATCTGACAATTCAAACATCGAGCAACAAAACCTGCAATGTCACTCTTCAGGCCAGCCCACCAGAAGTGCGGATTCAACGCATGGTACATCTTCCGTGCACCAGGATGAACACTATGCCTGCTACAGTGCTCTTCTCGAAGGATCTCCTCCTTCAAATCAATCAAATTGGGCACAACCAACCTGCCCTAGAAACACAAACAACCATCGGACGAGACAGAATAGTCCTCAAGTTCGCCAGCTCTGACCTTCAACTTCAACTCGTGGATAGACGGATCAGTCCTCTGAGCTGCTCGAATGGTAGAAACAATCTGTGGCTCCAATTGGAAAGAAGAAACCACCAAACGATCCTCAGCCGGTAAAATCTCCAACCCGTAGTGTTAAGATGCTCTTGGTCCTTGGAGATGTACCACGAAGCAAGCATCTCACTAGCCTTCCTGCTCAAAGCATCGGCCACTACGTTCTACTTTCCAGGCTGGTACTTAATCTCGAAATCTTTTAGCAGCTCCATCCACCGACGCTGTCTCATGTTCAAGTCAGGCTGTGAAAACAAATAGTGCAAACTCTTGTGGTCGGAGTACACCACAAACTGCTCGCCATACAGGTAGTGACGCCAGATCTTCAACGCAAAGACCACCGCTGCTAACTTCAAATCATGAACTGGGTAACGAGTCTCGTGTGGTTTCAACTGCCGCGAGGTATACGCAATGACTCGACCATTTTGCATCAACACACAACCCAATCCATTTAGCGAAGCGTCAGAACAAACAACAAAACCACTTGAACCGGACGGCAGAGCCAACACAGGCGCAGTAGTCAACTTTTCCTTAAGCAGTTGAAAAGCATTCTCACACTGCTCAGTCCAAACAAATCTCTTGTCCTTCTGCGTCAGTTGAGTCATCGGCTTTGCTATACTTGAGAATCCCTCAATGAAGCGACGGTAATAGCCAGCCAGACCCAAGAAAATGCGAATCTCGGAAACATTCCTGGGACGCTCCCAGTTCAGAACGGCATCAACCTTGCTAGGATCCACCGAAATCCCCTCGGCTGAAATCACATGTCCCAAGAACACGACGCGATCCAACCAGAACTCACACTTGGAGAACTTTGCATACAACTGCTGGTCTCTCAGCGTCTGAAGGACAATACGCAAATGCTCCTTGTGCTCCAAAGGAGTCTTCGAAATAGACTAAGATATCATCGATGAACACGATCACAAACTGATCGATAAACTCGTGGAAAACTCGGTTCATCAAATCCATAAAGACTGCAGGTGCGTTGGTCAAACCAAACGGCATCACTAAAAACTCAAAATGTCCGTACCTCGTACGAAACGCAGTCTTCGCGACATCTTGTTCTCTCACCCTCAGCTGATGGTACCCGGAACGAAGATCAATCTTTGAATACACCGCAGAACCTTGAAACTGATCGAACAGATCATCGATTCTCGGCAACGGGTACTTGTTCTTGACAGTGGCTTTATTCAACTGGCGAAAATCAATGCACATCCGCATTGAGCCATCCTTCTTCTTCACAAACAGTATGGGCACTCCCCACGGTGACATACTAGGTCGGATAAAACCTTTCTCCAGCAAATCATCTAACTGCACCTTGAGTTCTCTCAACTCCGCAGGCGCCAGACGATAAGGAGCACGCGAAATCAGAGCTGTGCCAGGCACCAGCTCTATGCTGAAGTCGATCTCCCGCCTCAGGGGAAAACCAGGAATCACCTCCGGAAACACGTCGGGAAAGTGTCATACCACGGGAACGTCACTGAGCTGAACACGGGAAGAAGAAGACGCATCCAAAGCATAGATCATAAAGCCTGCATTCCCCAAAGACAACAGGCTGAACATCTCCATCGCTGAAACCAATGGAATCTTCGATCGCGAATCCTGGCCGTAGAAGTCCCACTTCTCGCCAGACATAGGCCTAAAATGCACAATCCCATGGAAGCAGTCCACGGAAGCCCTATAGTTGGACAGCACATCCATCCCAACTATGCAATAGAAATCCCAAAGCATCAAACAGATCAAGTTCGCTAACAGGACATGCTCACCAAACTGCAACACGCCATCCAACAAAACTTCCTGGGAGAACAGGCTCACACCACCAAGGGTAGAAACAGAAACGGCATCGCGCAAAGGAATGGTACACATACCATGCTCAACAACAAACGAATCAGAAATAAACGAATGCGATGCACTGGTGTCAAACAACACACGAGCAGGAAAGTCAAAGACAAGACATGTACCTCCAATCACCCGGCTCGGTGTCTCCTCGGCCTGCTCCATCGTAATGGTGTTAACCTGAGCATGCTGGGGTCCTGAGAAGAAAGGCTGAGACTGATGGCTATCATGAAACACATCTAATAGTCACTGTGCATTCTGAATTCGTTCCTAGTCGATTGGGCCGTAAGAATGAGGATAAGGCCGCCCGAGCTTGAGACTAGCATCTGCGATGCGAAGTACCATGTTTCATTGGTAGGGAACATTGTGATGTTCTGAGCATGAAGATGGATAGTGACCTGGTGATCTATCGAACTACCCTCGTTCGGACTTTCCAAGTGGTTACAATTTGTCGAGTGGATAAGTCCAAGGTCTTGGTTGTACTGATTAGTCCTCACTACTCGAAACGTAATTGAGGCTCTACATGATAGGCGTCTCACTTTGACCTATTTGCCGACTCACTTGGGGTCATTAGGCGGCGGGATTGGGTGAGGTCCCGATGCATGTAGGAGTCGATGCTTCGTTGTCGAGGATTCACCTCTCGCTTACATGCGTGGATATCCTATGCTATCTGAGGAGATAATAGTGTATAAATCTCTGGCCAGAGTACTATAAGTGTTTTAGGTAAATGGGTTTACCCAGTAACACTCGTGATGTCACTATTTTGATCTCCAAGATGTATGCATAGTGATCGGATCTATAGCAACTCTCGATTACCAATGGTCGTTGATCTGATCGGTATATATGCGTTGAAAGGACAGTACTGTACGCTAACCACGACCAACTGGTTCTTGCAGGCACTATCAGTGATACCTAGGGGATCATGGCGTGATGTTGCTAGGCGCTTTACCATGATCCGTTGGGCAAATCCGAAATCGTGATTTCGAAGCCGCAATGGTTGCGGGCCCACGGCTAGCTGTATCCCTGAACCATTGAGGGTCACACAAGTACTGGACTCATGATTCTCGCATGGAAACTGAGCTCAATGTGTTGAGCATAAGAAGAGGATTTTAGGGAGTGCGACTTCCTAAAAGTCAGCAAATCCGAAATCGTGATTTCGAAGCCGCAATGGTTGCGGGCCCACGGCTAGCTGTATCCCTGAACCATTGAGGGTCACACAAGTACTGGACTCATGATTCTCGCATGGAAACTGAGCTCAATGTGTTGAGCATAAGAAGAGGATTTTAGGGAGTGCGACTTCCTAAAAGTCAACAGGGGTCAAATTGCGATTTCCCACTGTTGAGGGGCAAAACGGTCATTTTGGACTAGGTATCTGAAAAATGGTTTTTCACATCATAATACTCAGTTTTGAAAACTGAGTCGATCGGTCCGATCTGATCGGAGATCGGAGGTGTAATGAAGTCGCAGTGATGGATATCGTCATTTGGACCCGGGCCCGTTGGGCCGGTCCAAGTCCATTGCTAGTCTATTTATAATGGACTTAGGGATTCATTACACAAAAAACACACAACTCATAACCTAGCCTCCATCTAGACCACTCGGCCGCCCCTCTCCTCTCGCCCCCTCTCTCGGTCGCGCCGCCGCCCAAGTGCCGCCGCCCCGCCGCCGCATACGTTGATCTGACTTGTTCCGATCAGCTTGACGAGGAGTTTCCGATCGTGCCAAAATCCATCATATTTCTAGTGCAGGCTGATTGGAGGAAGATCGTATCCGGTCGTGGACCTGATTGGAGGATCTACCGCCGCCTACCGTGAAGAGCCAGTTTTTCTTGTAAATCTGGTTGGAGCCAGGCGCCTAGACGCCAGTAAGGTAGCAATCTATGAACACCCTATGTATGTTTGTAGATTTATATTAATGTATTGAACACTTTCCGGACAAATTTTTGTTTTTCCGCTGCGCCCCGGGAAGTGGGATCCGGATCCGCCACCGTGTTCCAACAATGGTATCAGAGCACAGGCTCGGATTCTTCAATACATTGTTGCCTGAATTGCATGGATCTCATAGTTTTGAAATCGAAAAATTTTTTTTTTGGAAGAACTCGGCCACGGCGTCGCCGTGCATGGCGGCGCCCGCTCCACCACGCGCATATGCGTGCGCGGAACCTGCGCACTGGCCGCGAAGAACGGCCGCATGGTGGCCTGCAGGCTGCCGCGATTTCACGCATGGATGCGCCACCCACTGGTTGATCGCTGGCCACTGTCCCGTGCAATGGTTGCGCGGCCAATGGCTGCTGGACGCGCGATTGATCGCACGATGATGCGCGCGACGTGCGCGGAGCGGCATGGCCGCGCCATGCATGGTGGCGGCGGCCTCCGCCGTGCGGCCGCCGTCCGACGGGATTTCCGACAGATTGTTGCGACGGCTGATTTTTCCTTCTAGGTTTAGTTCGGGCCTGTCCATTTTTGAGATTTTTGGGCCTAAAATTGTTTAAGCCCAATTTAATGTAATTAAAATTGCAAAATATGATTAAAATTTGATTTTATCGACAAAATGCGATTTTATTATAAAATGCGATTTTATGATTAAAATATGATTTTGTGGTAAATAATTTGATTATTTAATTTATTCATATTAATTAGATTGATTGCATGTTTGGGATGATCGAGAGCCGTGCCCAATGTGTTAGGTGTATGCTTTAGGTTTTGCGATTTCGGTTGTATTTAATATTGTTGATTATCATTTTATAAAGTGGGTCTGTTTGTGGCCCGTTCCCACCCCTTAAAATTGTATCCCTTATGTGTCATGGAAATTTAATTGTAAATTACTAGACTTAGTGGGAGGACATTTGAAGATGGTGGGCCAATGACGATCAAAGCTATTGAAGACCGAAGATCTGTAAAACCGGAAGCAATTGTAATAGGATTGCATTGCATATTGCATTTCACCTAAGATTGGACCCAGGTCCGTGATTGGCAACCACGGACCGCATACCTCTCGCGATCGATCATCCCAAAGTTATTTGTATATTTGATATATGTTGAATCCGCATGTTTTTAAATTGAGATTTAAAATTGCATGAGACCAAATTTTCGAAAATAAAATCCCTCGTTTTAAATACGATTTAAAACTAATATCAAGATTAAAAGTTTATTCGATAAACTAAAGGGAATTTAAATCTGTTTAAATTATCCCTACCTTCTATCAACAATGGGTGTACGCCGATGCTACCCGCATACATGGCCCGACTCATATTATTGAGGGGGTTATGTATGCCGGAAAGCTGTCCACGCCATTGACAATTGTGAGTCGGTTGGAACTCCCTTTAACGTTGGCTCATATTATTGGGGACATTAAGGGGACCGTCCTTCACGACTCAACATTGATGGGTCATCTTGACACGTGATAGTAAACAGCGTCATATTATTGGGCCCTTACTGGACGTGAGGTGAATACATGGAGGTTGCACCGGTTGCAATTGGAAACTACCTTTTGGGGGTCATGGTTGGCTGATATTATTCGGGACCATGATCGCTTGATTGGGCTCCGTGTACCCACTAAGGAAACTTGCTTTCCCGATTTCATTAGAGGGTGGTGAAATCGTTAAAATAGTGGGAGGGTAATTCATAAAACTTAACGACCTTGTTTTATGTCTTAGCGTTTTTCATATATAGTTAGTAATGCATGTCTGTTTTCCTTTTCAGTATAACTGAATTTATAATGTCTTCGATCAAAAACCCACTCGCTGCTATACTGGATAGCAACAAGTTCATCGGTCTGAACTACCAAGACTGGCTTCGAAACCTCAACATTGTGTTGGCTTCGGAGAAACTTCTTTATACGATAGAGAAGAGCCCTCCGAAGGAAGCCCCTGCCGATATCAGCCCTGAGGAGCTGGTGATGCTTAAACAATGGTGGGACGACGAGCTTAAGACTCGATGCTATGTGATGGCATCGATGTCCAAACGAATGCAACGGCGCTTTGAGAAGACAAAGTATGCTGCTGACATACTCTTTCATCTCAAAGAACTTGTTGGGGAACCGTGGCGGATCCGGATCTCGTCTCCCGGCGAGGCAGCGGAAGAACAAAATTTGGCCGGGAAAGATTTGACCCCTGTTGACTTTTAGGAAGTCGCACTCCCCAAAATTCTCCTCAAGTGCTCAACACATTGAGCTCAGTATCCGTGCAGGAATCTCGAATCCAGTACTTGTGTGACCCTCAATGGTTCAGGGATACAGCTAGCCGTGGGCCCACAACCATTGTGGCTCCGGAATCACAATTCCGGACTTGCCCATCGGATCATGGTAAGAGCGTCTAGGAACATCGCCCATGATCCCCTAGGTATCACTGATAGTGCCTGCAAGAACCAGTTGGTCGTGGTTAGCGTACAGTACGGTCCTTTCAATCCATATATCCCTATCAGATCAACGACCATTGGTAAATCGAGAGTCGTTAAAGATCCGAGAGCTATGCATACATCTTGGAGATCGAATAGTGACATCACGAGTGTAACTAGGTAAACCCATTTACCTAAAACACTTCTAGTACTCTGGCCAGAGATTTATACACTATTATCCCCTCAGATAGCATAAGATATCCACGCATGTCTGCGAGCGGTGAATCCTCGACAACGATGCATCGACTCCTACATGCATCGGGATCTCACCCAATCCCGCCGCCTAATGACCCCAAGTGAGTCGGCAAACGAGTCAAAATGAGACGCCTATCATGTAGAGTCTCAATGACGTTTCGAGTCGTGAGGACTAATCAGTACAACAAAGACCTCGGACTTATCCACTCGACAAATGGTAACCACTTGGAAAGTCCGAACGAGGGTATTTCCATAGAACACCAGGTCACTATCTATCTGGATGCTCAGAACATCACAATGTTCCCTACCAATGAAACATGGTACTTCGCATCGCAGATACTAGTCTCAAGCTCGGGCAGCCTTATCCTCATTTTGACGGCCCAATCGACTAGGAACTGATTCAGAATACACAGTGACTATTAGATGTGTTTTATGATAGCCGTCATACCCACTATCACATCTAACATACACTATAGTGCATTCTAGGTCTTTACTCAACGCAATGTAAAGAATGCCATAAGAAAATGCAAATATCATATATATAAAGACTGTCATATACAAGAGTCTATAAACCCACACGCCACAAGTTGGCTAGTTGGGCATCTACTCTAACAATCTCCACTCCATTGAACATTAATACAACTTCAGAGGTTGAATTCTGTGAGGACTGTAATTAGCCAAGTTATTTAGTGGCTTAATTAGTTCTGGTTAGTGGTTAATCAGGAAATGTCATTCATCTTAGAGATTTATCGGTTGAGATGGATCAACTCAGACGCAATCTGATGTAATTTTCCGTGCTAAGTTGATGGTGAAAGCTCTTTCGGGTTCAGTTTAGGTCAGCATTGGTGCGAGATGATTGGGTGGCCTGTGCTGATCTCAGGAGTGTAAGCTGATAAGATTTTGGTGGAGAACTGGCTAATTGAGAGGTGCACTGGACGTATATCCCCATAGACCATGAACATATTCTTAGTCCTTCGCAAGTACTTAAGAATATCCTTCACAGCCTTCCAATGCAATTGGCCGGGGTTGGCATGGTAGCGGCTCGTGACAAACAGAGCATATGCGACATCCGGTCTAGTCGAGATCATGCCATACATAATACTACCTATTGCCGAGGCATATGGCACACATCCATACTCTCTATCTCCTCATCAGTCTTTGGACACATAGACTTAGATAGAGTGACCCCGTGGCACATAGATAGGTTTCCTCTCTTGGACTCTTCCATAGAGAACCGCTTAAGTATGGTATCGATGTAGGTAGCTTGGGTGAGTCCGAGCATCCGTTTTGATCTATCCCGATAGATCTGTATTCCAAGAATATAGGATGCTTCACCCATGTCCTTCATCGAAAATCTACTAGACAACCAGACTTTAGTTGACTGCAGCATTCCTACATCATTCCCAATGAGTAGAATGTCATCAACATAAAGTACGAGGAATGTCACAGTGCTTTTAACTACCTTCTTATAAACACATGGCTCCTCGGGATTCTTGATGAAACCAAATTCCTTAATTGTTTCATCGAATCTCAGGTTCCAACTTCGCGATGCTTGTTTGAGACCGTAGATCGATCTCTGAATCTTGCATACCATATGCTCGCTTCCAACGGATGTGAAACCCTCAGGCTGCGTCATATAGATCTCTTCCTTAATGTTTACATTAAGGAACGCAATTTTCACATCCATTTTCCATATCTCATAGTCGTACCATGCGGCTATGGCTAACAAGATTCTTGTTGACTTGAACATTGCGACTGGCGAGAAGGTTTCATCATAGTCAACACCTTGCCTTTGAGTGTAACCTTTCGCGACCAGTCGTGCCTTGTAGGTCATTACCTTACCATCAGGCCCAAGTTTCCTCTTGTATACCCATTTACACCCAATAGGAACAATTCCATCGGGAGGATTAACAAGAGTCCAAACTTGGTTAGCATGCATCGAGTCTAACTCAGATTGCATTGCTTCAAGCCACAAATTAGAATCTGCATCGGAAATTACCTCCTTGAAAGTTCTTGGATCAGATCCAACAACTTGATCACCTTGATCATCTTCAAGGAGAAAACCATATCTCTCAGGAGCCCTAGGAACCCTTTCAGATCTCCTAGGTGCGACCATTTCTGGTACCGGCTCTGGAGGTGCAGGAGATTCACCTGGTACTTCAGTTGGTTCTCGAACCTCTTCGAGTTCTACTATTTTGCCCTTTCTATCAAGTAGAAATTCCCTTTCCATAAAGGTGGCATTTCTAGAAACAAACACTTTTGTTTCGTTCGGATAGTAGAAGTAGTATCCAATGGAATTCTTTGGATACCCAATGAAGTAGCATAAGATGGATCTCGTATCCAGCTTATCTCCCACTATCTGCTTCACGTAAGCAAGACATCCCCAAATCCTCATGTATGAGTACTTGGGTGGTTTGCCCATCCATATTCGATATGGAGTCTTATCCACTGCCTTGGCGTGGACATTGTTCAACAACATTACCGCCATTTCGAGCGCATAGCCCCAAAACGAGGTAGGAAGTTCAGTGAAGCTCATCATAGATCGAACCATGTCCAACAAGGTCCGATTACGACGCTCCGCTACACCATTGAGCTGTGGTGTGGCCGAAGGGGTCCACTGTGCAAGAATCCCATTCTCTTTCAGATAGTCTTGAAATTCAGCACTTAAGTATTCACCACCTCGATCGGATCGAAGTGCTTTAATACTTTTGCCTAATTGATTTTCTACTTCAGCCTTGAATTCTTTGAACATTTCAAAGGATTCAGACTTGTGCTTCATCAAGTACAAGTACCCATACCTAGAGTAATCGTCGGTAATGGTGATGAAGTATGTGTGACCATATTTCGTACCAATACTAAACGGGCCGCACACATCAGTATGGATCAAATCCAATAGGCCTTGAGCACGCTCACCCTTGCCCTTGAAGGGTTGCTTAGTCATCTTTCCCTTGAGACAAGACTCACAAGTCGGTAGGGAGTTAATGTCTGACAGATCAAACATGTCACTCCTAACTAACTTGTTCATCCTACTTAGATAAATATGACCTAGTCTAGCGTGCCAAAGTTGTGCTGGGTTCAAGTTATCGTGTTTCCTTTTAATCGTTGTTGTATGTGCTTCGACATCACGAGTTGGAACGTCTTTTAATTTTAAGGTGTACAAATCGTTTTCGCGTTCCCCAATTCCAATTAAACATTCATTCTTGTAAATATTGCAAATCGAATTAGCAAACATACAAGAATATCCATCACTATCAAGCATAGAAACAGAAATAATGTTCTTTATTAATTCGGGAACACAAAACGTTTCTCAATAACAACTTAAAATCAGAAGACAGAAATAAATAAACATCTCCTATAGCTACTGCAGCAACTCTTGCTCCATTGCCAAGCCTCAAGTGGGTCTCACCCTCTCTAAGACGTCGGCTTCTTGTCATCACCTGCAAATCATTGCAGATATGAGATCCACATCCGGTATCAAGTACCCAAGAAGTCGAACTAAGAGACATATTTATTTCAATATAGAACATACCATTCGCAGTTCACAACTGCTCGAGGTACTCCTTGCAGTTCCTCCTCCAATGCCCAG
>KV018501.1:30019-51966 GCA_001598015.1 Dorcoceras hygrometricum
CTAGCTGTATCCCTGAACCATTGAGGGTCACACAAGTACTGGACTCATGATTCCCGCATGGAAACTGAGCTCAATGTGTTGAGCATAAGAAGAGGATTTTAGGGAGTGCGACTTCCTAAAAGTCAACAGGGGTCAAATTGCGATTTCCCACTGTTGAGAGGAAAAACGGTCATTTTGGACTAGGTATCTGAAAAATGGTTTTTCACATCATAATACTCAGTTTCGGAAACTGAGTATATCGGTCCGATCTGATCGGAGTTCGGAGGTGTAATGAAGTCGCAGTGATGGATATCGTCATTTGGACCCGGGCCCGTTGGGCCGGTCCAAGTCCATTGCTAGTCTACTTATAATGGACTTAGGGCTTCATTACACAAAAAACACACAACTCATAACCTAGCCTCCATCTAGACCACTCGGCCGCCCCTCTCCTCTCGCCCCCTCTCTCGGCCGCGCTGCCGCCCAAGTGCCGCCGCCCCGCCGCCGCATACGATGATCGAACTTGTTCCGATCAGCTTGACGAGGAGTTTCCGATCGTGCCAAAATCCATCAGCTTTCTAGTGCAGGCTGATTGGAGGAAGATTGTTTCCGGGAAAAATGGTTTTTCACATCATAATACTCAGTTTTGGAAACTGAGTATATCGGTCCGATCTGATCGGAGATCGGAGTTGTAATGAAGTCGCAGTGATGGATATCGTCATTTGGACCCGGGCCCGTTGGGCCGGTCCAAGTCCATTGCTA
This sequence comes from Dorcoceras hygrometricum, assembly GCA_001598015.1. Lineage (NCBI taxonomy): Eukaryota > Viridiplantae > Streptophyta > Magnoliopsida > Lamiales > Gesneriaceae > Dorcoceras > Dorcoceras hygrometricum. Next base: position 30,758 of record KV018501.1, read on the forward strand.
GTCTACTTATAATGGACTTAGGGCTTCATTACACAAAAAACACACAACTCATAACCTAGCCTCCATCTAGACCACTCGGCCGCCCCTCTCCTCTCGCCCCCTCTCTCGGCCGCGCTGCCGCCCAAGTGCCGCCGCCCCGCCGCCGCATACGATGATCGAACTTGTTCCGATCAGCTTGACGAGGAGTTTCCGATCGTGCCAAAATCCATCAGCTTTCTAGTGCAGGCTGATTGGAGGAAGATCGTATCCGGTCGTGGACCTGATTGGAGGATCTATCGCCGCCTACCGTGAAGAGCCAGTTTTTCTTGTAAATCTGGTTGGAGCCAGGCGCCTAGACGCCAGCAAGGTAGCAATCTATGAACACCCTATGTATGTTTGTAGATTTATATTAATGTATTGAACACTTTCCGGGTAAATTTTTGTTTTTTCGCTGTGCCCCGGGAAGTGGGATCCGGATCCGCCACCGTGTTCCAACAGAGACGACTGCCCAAAGCACGAAGGGCCAGGCTGCTGAAACGGCCTAAACTGAGTCTCACCCAATCAGGGCTGCTGAAACTGCTGAGAACGGCCCCTAGACTGACCTCCACGACCCTGAGGCTGGGCCACGGTCTGCTGTGATCCAGCTGACGGACACACTCTCGCAAAATGCCCGTACTGACCACAAAGGTTGCAGGAACCCTGCACATCAACACACTGTGTGGAAGGATGCTTCCCACCGCAAAAGCCACAAAACTCAGTCCGAGATCCACTGCTACTCGAACTGCTAGAACCAGAAGAGCCAGAACCCGACTTCTTCTTGAACTGCTGACCTCGAGGTCGAAACCTCTGACGGCCAGACTGCTGAGCCACCTGTGGCTGCTGCTGCTGCTGCTGGGGCTGATAGGCTGACTGGGAGGACTGAGAAGACTGTGCTCCCTGAATAGCAGGACGACCACTCTACGGTGCCTGTTGCGGACGAGCACGACGCGAAACCTCTGACGGCCAGACTGCTGAGCCACCTGTGGCTGCTGCTGCTGCTGCTGGGGCTGATAGGCTGACTGGGAGGACTGAGAAGACTGTGCTCCCTGAATAGCAGGACGACCACTCTACGGTGCCTGTTGCGGACGAGCACGACGGCTACGCAAACCTTCCTCAATGTCAATGGCACTGTCCACAGCCTCAGCGTAAGTCTTGGGCTTACTGGTCAACACCATATGATACAACTCTTCATTCAAGCCCTCAAGAAATCGAGTCCGCTTGGCCCTCTCCCGGCCAGAAACATGGGGAACGTACGCCAACAGATAAGAGAACTTCCTAGCATACTCCCTAACAGTCATCGAACCCTGCTACAGATGGTCGAACTCCCGCTCTCGGGCGTTCACATAAGATTCAGGCACATACTCCTGTCGGAAAGTCTCGCAAAAACTGTTCCAAGAGATCCCAAAACCGGTCTCCTCCAGAGTACTAGAAGCACCTCGCCACCAGCGCTCTGCGGCCTTCCTAAGCAGAAGAATCACTAAACTCAAGCGGAGCTCATCATCATACTGACATCGGTCGAAAAGAAAGATGACGTTCCGGAGCCACGAGTCCGCATCCTCACTGGACTCATCACCATTGAAGACTGGAGGGTTCATCCTCTGAAATCGAGCGATCACCACATCCATCCTCTCTACCGGAGGCGCCATAGCCGCAATCTCTTCCTCCTCACTACTCTCACGAGTCTGAGTACGAGCACTATACCGATCATCGTTCTGCCCTCCTGACTCCTAGAACTGCCCCTACCTCTACCACGACTTCTAGGCGGCATCTATGAAAAAGCCACGAGTCCGCATCCTCACTGGACTCATCACCATTGAAGACTGGAGGGTTCATCCTCTGAAATCGAGCGATCACCACATCCATCCTCTCTACCGGAGGCGCCATAGCCGCAATCTCTTCCTCCTCACTACTCTCACGAGTCTGAGTACGAGCACTATACCGATCATCGTTCTGCCCTCCTGACTCCTAGAACTGCCCCTACCTCTACCACGACTTCTAGGCGGCATCTATGAAAACACTCAACAGGATCAAGCAAAACGGAACAGATACGGCATAGATAGCACATAACACAAACTATGCAGCACGTAGGCACATAAATCAAGCACATGCAACACACAACACTGTGCCTAGACCCGAGTGTGAGCAAGGAAATTGAGCTTATCCCAGCTTAAGCTCTGATACCAAAAATGTCAGGCCTCGTGCTCTAAACAGAGTAAAATCATACAAACACATGCGGAAGCTATCAAAAAGCGGGTAAAATTTTTGCTTTTGGCCTGACGGTTTAAAACAATATAGTTTAAAATAAAGCGATACTCAAAATATATCCCAGTACGTAAAAACCACCAACAATATAGCATACAACAACCACAACATGTATCAGACTCCACTACTGGATACAAAGACGAAGCACAGGGCATCCCCCTGGCTAACTGATACATATATATAAATATGCTATATGCAACTGGGACACGCTAACCACCTCCTGGGGCACCACCAGCTGGGTTATAACCACGACCAGCTGTAAAACCTGGGTTCCCTGAAAACAACACAAACAAGGAAAAAAACCAAGCCCCAGAGGGACATGTGGTCAAACCCCAGTACGGAGAGCAACTGAAATAGCTAAAGGAAAGCATAAGATAAAATGCAGATGCTATGCATGAGACACAGAACGAACGCTGAAGGCTACAACCAAAAAGGGAGCCAAGGAACTCAAACATAGCTCCACAAGATCTTCAACAAACGATGGCCACTGGTGTGTGTTCAAAGTGTGGTAATGAGCCACTCGCCTTGACACTACACCCAAATACCAGATGCAACAAACAACTCGACCTGCCGTTGCCTCGCCCATGAACTGTGGTAGTTAACCACTCGGTGCATGGTGTCTAACAAATCCCAGCAGGGAGATGAGAGTGCGGTATCGCCACTAGCCCTCGCATCCTGGTAGGAAACAATAGCACAATACGACAAGAAACGATACAAGAGATCTGAAATGAATGATGAACCATGCGTGCATGCATATCACTAAGGCAGCTAGCTAAACACAAACGCAACAGCTACCAAAATACCGCATTCAAAACACCAAAGCATTCCAGCAATCTCACATTAAATCTCACACCAATCCAAGCTGAATTTCAAGCTCAAACCCGTACCTTCTGAGCAATACTTACCAAAATTCAGATTCCTCGAAGCGAACAAGTCACGGCCTGCACAAAATCTGCCAAACACATGATGCACAGATTTCAGGAAAAGCCTACACAACCTCACGGCCTTCACACAATTTCTCACGGCCAAACATTAAAGTTCACGACTGGTAATTCATATGCACAAACCAGCCTTCAATCCTACCCAAACAACTTAACAGGAAGCTTAATACAAGGCTGGGAACAAGATTTCAAAGTTAAATCAAAAAGCTACCTGCAACTACGAAACGCACGAATGAGAACAGCAACTTCGTGCTTTCGTTCCAGCCAACTACAGCCTCCAAAATGGGTACGAGATGAAAGAGCTTTCCAAGAGGAGTCCAACTCTACCTCGAACGTAAAAAATGGTGGCCGGAATCAACGGGAATCGCCGGATAAAATCTACGGTGAATAGTACCCGAGGGTTTGAGAAAAACAGAGAACGAAGATCGGGAAATTTGCTAAGTATGGAATCTGGTGAAATAAAACGAAGGCCAAAGCTACCAATATATACACGCGAGAAGTCTGAATAAAATGTCCAACCGACAAAAACAGCTTTCAAGACTCCACAACGCGCAACAGATTCCACAAAAATCCAACGCAGGCGCTAAGCAAAGCTCAACTCCAAAACGACGTCGCTCCTGGGCCACGGAGAAGTCTGGTCGCTAACATACATCGCGAGAGAAATCTGAACAAAACGTGCTAAAAGCTGGAAGGAGCGCTATCACTAAAACGACGCCGCACAGCGCCATTGGTGAAATCTGAATACTCGCGCTAAAAGCTGGACGCTGAAGTCTGAACACTCGAACGCTAACTAACAAAACAGATCTCTCCTCTAGCGTTCACTAAACGGCGTCGTTACAACTAATCTAAACGGTGTCGTATCCCACACGATATTAAACACATGGAGACCAGATCTCTACACACCAAAAAACCAGACTTCACCGAACGACGGCGTTTTGGAATACAACACAAAAACATGAGGGGCAGACTTCACATGAAATAGCGCACAGATCTCTCCTACACAGGACTTCCAGATCTCACAAAAACGACGGCGTATCATGCCTCTCGCTACAAAACACGCCGCAACGCTAAGCACCCAGACTTCACCTCTCGCCGAACAGATCTCTCAAACCAGATTTCTCAACAAAAATCTCAAAAATAACAAAATTTCCAGAATTGTTCTAAAAACGATTTCCGACCCGAAAATGTAAACGAAACCTTCAAATAGAACTCCGAATACCCAGAATTCTCCAAAAACCGATTATTTTAACAATTAATCTTATATTACAATTTCAGGTCTCACAGTATGTATCAATAGCGAAGGTTTTTTTTTTCAATTCAAATCTCTGCTATTTATAGTCTTCGTTCACAACGGTCGATTAACTCTGTAAAGGAAAATAAAATCCCTTTTTGAAATCTGATAATCTATAACCGTATATCCTGCTCCACCAAATGGTAAATTGCACATCGTCAGAACCAGATTGTCGTTTTCCATATTTGTGCAATCACCATATAACGAACTCTGTAAGTTGTACTATTTACCCAAAATAGTACCGATCTTGTCTCCTTAATTCCAGGCAATTGTACGATTCTGTTATGGCCATCGATCTTTTCCAATTTGAGTATTTGATCGAATTTGAATCAATCCATTGTTTGCGCCTGAAAGTTCTCCATTGATCAGTTCTTTCTTTCTTGAAAAAGATAGATTAGCTCATTGCTTATCGAATATATAGCTCACATTTGAATGCATAGAAATCTGAATACTTGTGAAATCTGATTGGTTATCGAAGTCTAATCGCTTATCGAAATCTGATAGCTTAACGAAATCTGATAGCTTAACGAAATCTGATATATCTTCCTTCTTGTAAGTAGAAGAATAAGAGAGATCTGTTATCTCAACTGGTCACAAAGAAGCTGACTGTACTGTTGAATAGATATCATCGCTGATAATAACGAAGTCTGATCCAGTAAACTAAACTGTTCCAAAAACACAAATCTGAATACCCCGAATCTCAACATCTGATCTGTTCTCAAATATCAAGATCTGAAAAATATATCAACTAATAATTCTCATACTACAATACTGAGGTCTGAAAAGATACTGTTCACAACTGAAATACTCGAAACTGATATCTGTACCATAACCCGTTATACAAGTCTGAAAGCCCTATGCTTCAATAAGATCTTCCACTGTAGCTCACTTCTGACTAACTGTTCATGAAGGGTCAACTCAGATGTCAATGCTGACGTCAAAACTTCCGAACATCAACACAGAGATGACATCACGACTTCTGAGAGTTTCAACAACATCTGAATTGTGCGAAACTACCAACTATCCAGATATTACTTATGAATTTAGCACTTATCATTTTTGTTATCACCAAAACTAATAAATTTTTCTCTAACAATTTCCCCCTTTTTGGTGATGACAAAACCTTGCAGCCTTATGACTTATAAAAGATGTAGGCAAGATAACTTAAAGTCATGCTGAAAAATATAATTTTCATTACTGAACACTGTACAAAAGATTTGTACAACAAAAGCTAAAAGAACTAAAATATACTACTGATTCTTCCCAAACAACCACCAGTCAGCGCTCTTTTTATATGCTCCACCAGCACTACTGCTACCAGATCCATTGTGCATTGAAGAGCTCCTTCTGTCATCTCTTCGGCCACTTGCACTAGAACCACCTCCACCACCTCTTTTGTTAACATTACCCCCACTGGGTCTATTTTGATCATCAGGCGGCGGTTTAGGTCGGCGGCTGCTACTTCCTTCCCCCTTTTTGTCATTACCCCGACTAATATAGGCAACGAGTTCACCCAATTGAGAGGAAAGGTTAATATTAATGTTTGTTATGATGGCCTTTTGCTCTTTTCCCTCTTTGCGAGCATCTGCTTGTTCATTAGATATCAAGGTAGTTTGAGTACGAACAACTTTTAGACCAAGGGAAAGGGCAGTTGTGTCATTTTGACCTTCCTTTCGGATGCTTGTGAGCAAACGATGAAAAGATTGATTCTGCTGATAGAAGGCTTCTTACCCCGACTAATATAGGCAACGAGTTCACCCAATTGAGAGGAAAGGTTAATATTAATGTTTGTTATGATGGCCTTTTGCTCTTTTCCCTCTTTGCGAGCATCTGCTTGTTCATTAGATATCAAGGTAGTTTGAGTACGAACAACTTTTAGACCAAGGGAAAGGGCAGTTGTGTCATTTTGACCTTCCTTTCGGATGCTTGTGAGCAAACGATGAAAAGATTGATTCTGCTGATAGAAGGCTTCAAGATGGTTGACTCCACTTGTTTGATTTTATCAAGAACTTCACTATGAGAGTCAGACAATCTCCTAGATTCTTTTGATTGAAGAGAGATAATTCGAGACATAGTAGTCCGTAAATCAGTAAAGGAATCTGTAACGGCAAGGGGTAGAGAAAACTGATCAGCAGTAGGGGTAGATACACCAGCAGTTGTAGTACCATGAACAATGTCATCTGAAAAATGCATAGAAGACGTAGAAGAAGAACTCTGATTATGAGGAGAAGAAACAAAATCTGTAGGAACGGAGTCTAAGATCTGTATGCGGTAAGAGGCATTGTCAAAAACTCTCCTTGGCATGCTGAAAGCTCCCGTAACTGGTCATACTGGAACGATATCTGTACAAACGGTAAACCTGCTAACTGGTTTTAAACATCCAAACATAGAATATCGCAAGACTTCTGTACATACTCTATACCAACCCCAAGTTTTAATGAAAGATAACTGAGAGTCCAAACACTGTGCGGGCTGAAAGAATAAGCAAATGGGGGAGAGATCTATAATGGAATGACGAGAGGGCAGATTTGACGAATCCAAGGAAATACACTTAATGTATTTACAAACCAACCGATCAAATCCCTCCTCAACTACCCATTCTCCTTCAATTTTCTGTAGATTTCGGAGCCATCTAGTAGAGAAGATTGTCTTGTGATTTCACGGAATATAGAAACCACGTTCAAGATTTGGTTCTTCAAACAACATCGAGCTAACTGGCCTTGTCCACTCTAATCCAAGTGCATTCATTTGCTTTAGAAAATTCCTAACTGCCTCTTGATGTGCTCCTAAAAGAAGATCCAGATTCCGTAGATCAATAACAGTAGTCGGTAGACCAAGTACAAGATTAGTTCGCCTTGCTACCACAAATTTACGCAATATAACTTCTCTATATTTGGCAACAATGAACAATCGGCGATGAAGGGCTGTTTCTATCGAATCTGTTTCTGCCCAAGAAAGCATTTTCTCGACTTTGGCCATTATGTCCTTAACTGTCCTCATAGAATTTAAGGTACTCATGCTAAAAGAGTGAAAGAATGAATTTACTTCCGAGATGACATTCTCTCTCAGCAAAACGAGAAAGTCAATATCCCCACAAATTAATTGAAACTGTTCATGCGCTGGGTGACCTTGTATAGAATTTGGCTCCACGAGAGCTTTCTTCCCCTTGTCAGTAGGAGCAATGCTGGGAAGATTTTTCTTGTACCAATTACCAGCCTCAACATCCCTAATCTCAATTGTATCGCAAAATTTGATTTTTGTGGGTTCTGCTGATGTGAGGGAGGGTAGCATTACACCATCAGGAATGAGTTTAAGATGCTCTTCAATCGTCATAGATTCATCCTCAGAAGTTGGAAACACAGACGACTCTTGAACCTTGCTCAATGGTTCCACAACCTCATCAGTTGCAGCAGGTGAATGCTCAGAATCCACATTTTGGATATCATCAGATTTCGTTGCCACAGGTTCTACCACAAATGTTTTCCTCGCTATATCCTCTGTAGAGTCAGACTCGACTAAGTCAGATTCCATCTGTCCAGTTTCTGCAATAACTTCTTCAATAATCATGTCGACATCATCAACAGATGTTGGCTCCTTCTGCTCAACCACAACACCTTCCAAAACAAACTCCTTTGCAACAATTTCCTCATCAGATTCTGGTGACAATTTGAGCTTCCTTTTTGGTGCTTTTCTTTTTGGTGGAGAAGGTTGGGCAGCACTCCTAGCAGACATAGGATCAACAGATTGAATGGGCATAGCATCTAATTCTACTGAGACAATAGCCAAATCTTGATCTTTGGGAACTGTCTTCCCAGATGCTGTTTTCTTCTTCTTAGAACCTTTGGCCTCAGTGACAACAACTGGTCTCTTCTTTGACACAGCTTTCTCCTCAATCTCTTGAACAAGGGCAACATCTCCTTTCTTATCAACAGTTGTAGCATATTTCTTCTTAGAGACATTTCTCCTCTTAAGAACTTCGACTTTGGCAACTTCGGGCTCCTCAATATCTCCACGAGAGTCAATAGTTTTGTTCGTGGCAACGTAGGTGAGTATAGTTTTCTCAGAAATAATTTTCAAGGGAGGAAAGATAGTGGCGTCGCCCAAAGTAACTGCAGGGTCTCCCTTAAGAAGAACACAAATTTGAGCCGCAAACCCCTTGGCTCTTTTTGTGGTTCTATCCACCATTTCTTTCAAAATTTCAAACAGTATTGTGCTCCAGTTGATTTTCACACCATAATGAATAGCAGTCATCATTAAGAATCTTTCATGGGTAACCGCATCAAATGAACCAGCTTTCACAAAAATTGCTTTTTCCAAAATATCATTCAACAAACGAAACTCCAATTTCAGTAGTCTTTTCTTGCATGAAAACTGAACTGGAGTACCTGATCTAGAGAACAGAGTCCTTGCGTTCAAAACCAGATGGTTTGGTACCTCTGATAAATCAATCAACCCTTCCGTAGGAATATTGAACACCTCGGCAAACCTACTTAGAGAAATAGCCATGTATTTCCCAGAGACGGCGCAGGTAATATCCTCATCTTGGATAAGAGCGGTATCAAAGAACTGTTCGAGTTCCTACTCATACAACACAGAGGAACAACCCAGAAAGCCTTGAAGCCCAGTTGCCTCTAGGGCTCGAAACATATTTAACATACCGTCGTTGTTCTGGATACTCAAAACAGAGTCGAAATTGATTTGCAGAGCGTTAGAAATGTATGAAGATGCTATTGCGGTAGAGTAACAATCGAGAGAGAATCCTGAAATAAGAATAATCTGCGAACAAAACACACAGAGAGCAAAAGCGCAAGAGTGCTAGAGAGTAATTTTGCAAGGTAAGTAAAAATGAGAAAGGAAACGCCGTAAATAACCATGGAATGTTAAACGGTGAGAGAATGTGGATGTGACGTTTCGTATGATGACAACACGTGTCAATCATCCAATGGCGCGTACAATATTTTGAAATGATTTGAGAAAAGATTTTCAAATATTTTAATCGTACGATGAAAAGTAAATTTAAAAAGGTTTCAAATATTGACCACTAGGGTAAGATGGTAAATTGAAACTGGCGCCATAATTTAATTGCTTCACTACCCAAGATCTGTTTAATTTATCAGCAGAGGTGTTGCGAGATCTGATCTGGGATAAGTATCAACTGTATATATGTGACATCTGAGTGAGTCCAGATCTCACATATTCAGTTGACTCAATACTTATTAATTCAGATCTCTTATTCCCCCGAAAGCTGAAATTGCCCAAGTCTGATATTTTATCAAATCTGAATTCCACGATGTTCTCCCTGAACAGTAGAGTCATATTTGACAAAACCAGAAGCTTTTCAACCTGAAAAATGTTAGCACAGAGACAATTAATGCAATTATAAGAGACCCAAAATGTTTCTAAAATAAGAAAACTTAGCGTCAGGTAAGGGCTTTGTGAAGATGTCAGCAACTTGCTGTTCAGTCAACACATACTCTAGCTTGACGTCCTTTTTGAGCACATGATCTCTTATAAAATGATGCCTGATGTCTATATGCTTTGTCCTTGAATGCAGCACAGGGTTTTTAGTGATAGCAATAGCGCTGGTATGGTCACAGAGAATAGGCGCTTCAGAAGCATCAATGCCGTAGTCCTTAAGCTGGTGTTGTATCCATAAGATCTGAGCACAACAGCTTCCTGCCGCTAAGTACTCTGCTTCAGCTGTGGACGTTTCAATAGATGTCTGCTTCTTACTAAACCAAGAAATCAAACGATCTCCCAAAAATTGACAAGTCCCACTGGTGCTTTTATGATCAACTCTACATCCTGCATAGTCTGCATCACTATAACCTATTAGTTGAAAGCCTGAGTCTTTGGAATACCAAAGACCCACATTGGAGGTTCCTTTCAAATATTTTAAGATCCTTTTCACAGCAATATAATGCGATTGTTTAGGCTCTGCTTGAAATCTAGCGCACATACAGACAGCAAACATGATGTCTAGTCTGCTAGCAGTTAAGTACATCAGGAAGCCAATAATACCGCGATAAAGAGATACCTCAATGGCAGTACCAGCTTCGTATTTATCCAGTTTAATTGATGAGCTCATAGGGGTAGCAGCTGCTGAGCAATTCTCCATGCCAAATTTCTTCAGCAGTTCTTTCGTATATTTCGCCTGGTTAATGAATATACCATTCTCCAGCTGTCTAACTTGTAAACCCAGAAAGAATGTCTGCTCTCCCATCATACTCATTTCAAATTTTTCCTGCATCAACTTGGAAAACTTCTGGCACAATTTGGGGTTAGTTGACCCAAAAATAATATCGTCAACATAAATCTGAACAAATAAAATATGATCAGCTTTCGCGAATTTAAACACTGTCTTATCAACTGTGCCTATTGTGAAATCATGCTCAATTAAGAACTTAGATAGTGTATCATACCAAGCTCTGGGTGCTTGCTTCAACCCATACAGAGCTTTATCCAGTTTGTATCATGCTCAATTAAGAACTTAGATAGTGTATCATACCAAGCTCTGGGTGCTTGCTTCAACCCATACAGAGCTTTATCCAGTTTGTAAACAAAGTCTGGATGTGTATGATTTACGAAGCCAGGAGGTTGTGCAACATACACTTCCTCTGTTAAGACGCCATTAAGAAAGGCACTCTTAACAGCCATCTGAAAGACTTTGAAGTCTTTAAATGCAGCATATGCAAGAAACATGCGGATGGCTTCTAATCTTGCTACTGGTGCGAAGGTCTCATACAAATCTATACCTTCCATCTGCCTAATTCCTTGCGCTACCAGCCTAGCTTTGTTTCTAGTTACTATACCATCTTCATTTAGTTTGTTCCTAAAGACCCACCGAGTTCCTATGACTGAATGGTTAGAAGGTCTAGGTACAGGTGTCCAAACATTGTTGCGTTTAAACTGATTAAGTTCTTCTTGAATTGCTTCTATCCAGCTGGGGTCAACTAAGGCCTCATCTATCTGCTTAGGCTCTATATGTGAGATGAAAGCAGAATCAAAATGATCATGAGATAGCTGGCCTCGTGTGCGAACAGGAGATTCAAAATTACCTATGACTTGCTCGGGTGGATGATTTTATTCCACCGAAGATCAAGTCCAATTGGATTTGTTCTTTGTTCCCCTGTGTCACTGGCTGGATTGCAACTGCTGGATCATATGACACCAATTGATGTTGAGCATTGTTGGCTTGTGCGTCTGCTTCCAGCTGTTGTGATCGTTGTTCCAGATGTGAGCTAGGATCAGCTCTTGTTTTAGTTGATGGTCTGGATACCAGCTGATGATCACTTGCGACTGGTTGTCCAGACGTTGGTATTGATATCGAATGATATGATGTGATCGCGCCTTGTTGTCCAGCTGATGGTGAAGATACCAATTGATAATTTGTGCTAGCAGCTGGTGCTTCAGGCATTGATCTTGAAACCAATGGAGAAATGCTTGCGACTGATTGCGCAACGTCTGGTTTATCAACGTCTGTTGGAGCAACATCTGATTGATCGTCGTCTGGTTGAACATTTGTCGCTACACCTCCAGCAGCTGGTACACTTGGGAAGATCTGACCCTGTATAGAATTATTGTTAGTTAAATCAATGACTACTGGGTTACCTGTCAGATCTTGTTGTGCATTAATGTTTGGTGTGTCCATTGCTGGTTGTTCTTCAGCTGAATATCTTTGTGGCACGTCGTCGTCTGATTCTTCAAGACTTGTTGACTCCAGACGTGAACACAAATCATGTAGGCTTGCAGCTGAATCTGATTTGAAACTGGTTTCATCAAACACCACGTGTGCTGATTCCTCAACTGTCAAGCTTTGATTGTTGAAAACACGATACGCTTTGCTCACATCTGAATAACCTAAGAAGATACCTGCATCAGATTTAGGTTCAAAGGCAGTTAGATACTTTTTACCATTGTTATGAATGAAGCATCTATACCCAAACACCCTGAAGTAAGAGATATCAGGTTTCTTGCTATGCCAGATCTCATATGGGGTTTTATCATGCATCCTATTAATCATCGATCTGTTTTGAGTATAACACGCTGTGTTAACTGCTTCTGCCCAGAATTTTTGTGAAATACCAGAATATGCAATCATAGATCTAGCAGCTTCTTTTAAAGTGTGGTTTCTCCTTTCAGCTAACCCGTTCTGCTGAGGAGTTCTAGCTGTTGAAAGCTCATGCTTTATTCCTAAGTCTTCTAGATAAGAAGTCAATTTTAAATTTAAGAACTCAGTACCGCGATCACTTCTTATCCGGTTGACTGAACAAGATCTGTCATTTTGTAAACATTTCAAAAGACGTATCAGCTGGTCGGCGATTTCATATTTTGCTTTTAAAAACAACACTCAAGTATATTTTGTAAAACATCAACAACTGCAAGGGTGTAATTCGTTCCCCCTAAGCTCGTTACGGAAATAGGACCAAAGAGATCCATATGCAAGAGCTCAAGGCAATGGGAAGAACGTTTTCCGCCTTATTTTTGAAAGTAGATTTAATTTGCTTACCCAGCTGACAGGCTGCACAGATCTTATCCTTAGAAAAACTGATAATCGATTATGTAGGTATTCCCCAAACGTTTGCCTACCAATACAGTCAGACCACTTGGAATCTGAACCGTGCAAGTGTGTTGTTGAAACTGGACTATGTAACCTTTGTCACACAGATGACTAATGCTAATCAAGTTATAACGAAGGTTATCAACAACTAGGACGTCTGAGATAGAGATGTTACCGTGGATAAGCTTACCCTTACCCACAGTGTTACCGTATGCGTTATCATCAAAGACTATCTTTGCGCCTTTGTGTGGAATGACGTCTGATAGTAGCTTTTGATTTCCTATCATGTGTCGTGCACAGCCGCTATCCAGGTACCACAAGTTTGATACCTCAGCTGGTTCGTACCTGTTATCCTGCAATCATAAAACCAGCTTTTGGTACCCAATTTTACTTGGGTCCAGATAGGATTACCCCTTTCGGGACCCATACTTGAATTACTTTGACATCTTTCCCAGTATGATAGTGTTGGCGCAGAGGCGGATCCGGATCCCGCTCCCGGGGCGCAGCGGAAGATTTAAAATTTTGCACCCGGGAACGGTCAATACATAGTATAAACAACAATTAAACATTCATAGGATGTTTAGTTTGGTAACTTGCTGGCATCTAGGCGCCTGGCTCCGACCAATTTCACGAGGAAATCGGCACTTCAACGGTAGGCGGTTGTCATTCTCCTAATCCGATCCACGACTGAAATCTTGATCCCTCATCGGTCTGCACTAGAAAACGCGACGAATATTTCACGGACGGAATCTCCTCGTCGAGACGGTCGTAACAAGTCCGACGGCGGAGATAGGCGGTGGCGGCGGCGCGTCGGCGGCGGGCGGCGATGGCAAGGAGAGGCGGCGGCCGAGAGGAGTGGGAGAAGGGAGGGAGGCGTGCTCTAGGGTTTGTGGAGTGTGTTGTGTTTTTTTTCAATGCAACCCTAAGGCCTCTATATATAGACTTTCTATGGGCTTGAACTGGCCCAATGGGCCTGGGTCGAGCCCAGTCCCAGAGTGCACATTCGTTTCAAGTCCATCACCGTGGCTCCGTTATAATCCAGATCGACGATCAGATCGGACCGATCTACACAGTTTACAAAGTATTATGATGCGAAAATAATTTTTCGGACCACCTAGTCCAAAATAGCAGTTTGGCCCCTGCAAGTTTCAAGGATAGTCAAACTAGTCCAAACTTTAGGAAAATTGCATTTTGACCCCTGTTCAATTTTAGGAAGTCGCACTTCCATCCTTCCTCCTCCTATACTCAACAAATTGAGTTTAATTTCCATGCGGGAACTGAGAAGCGAGTACTTGTGTGACCCTCAATGGTTCAGGGATACAGCTAGCCGTGGGCCCACAACATGTGTGACTCCGAAATTACAATTTCGGACTGACCCATCGGATCATGGTAAAGCGTCGAGCAACATCGTCCCACGATCCCCTAGGTATCACTGATAGTGCCTGCAAGAACTAGTTGGTCATGGTTAGCGTACAGTACGGTCCTTTCAACACAAATATCCCGATCAGATCAACGATCATTGGTAAATCGATAGTCGCTAGAGATCCAATAACCATGCATACATCTCGGAGATCAAATAGTGACATCGCGTGTGTTACTAGGTAAACCCATTTACCTAAAACACATATAGTACTCTGGACAGAGATTTATCACACTATTATCTCCTCAGATAACATAGGATATCCACGCACAAAGGCGAGCGGTGAATCCTCTACAACGAAGCATCTACTCCTACATGCATCGGGACCTCATCCAATCCCGCCACCTGATGACCCCAACTGAGTCGGTAAACGGGTCAAAGTGAGGCGCCTATCATGTAGAGTCTCAATGACGTTTCGAGTAGTAAGGGCTAATCTGTACAACCAAGACCTCGGACTTAATCCACTCGATAAATGGTAACCACTTGAAAAGTCCGAACGAGGGTAGTTTGATAGATCACCAGGTCACTATCCATCTGCATGCTCAGAACATCACAATGTTCCCTACCAATGAAACGTGGTACTTCACATCACAGATGCTAGTCTCTAACTCGGGCGGCCTTATCCTCATTTTGACGGCCCAATCGACTAGGAACTAGTTTAGAACACACAGTGACTATTCGATGTGTTTCATGATAGCCATCGTATCCACTATCACATTTAACATACACTATGCTGCATTCTAGGTCTTTATCCAACACAATTTTTAACATTATAAAATAATGAAGATAAAGAATGCCATAAAAGAATACGAATTTCATAAATAAAGATCATTTTACAAAGAGTCAATAAGAACCCACACGCCACAAGTTGGCTAGTTGGGCACCTACTCTAACAATCTCCCACTTGCCCTATAGCCAACTACTCATCAGACGCAGTCCCATTGTTTCGCGATGTTTTTCAAACAACGGTCCTGGCAAGGGCTTCGTAAGTGGATCAGCAATGTTGTCTACAGAGACGACTCTCTCGACTGCTATGTCACCTCTAGCCACAATATCCCGGATTATGTGGTATTTCCTCAGTATATGTTTGGATCTTTGGTGAGACCTAGGCTCCTTTGCTTGCGCAACGGCACCCGTGTTGTCACTGTTAGAGTAGATGCCCAACTAGCCAACTTGTGGCGTGTGGGTTCATAGACTCTTGTATGAAACGATCTTTATATATGATCGCATTTATTTGCATTCTTTACTTTCATTGTGTTGTATAATGATTAACAATTGCGTTGAGTAAAGACCTAGAATGCACTATAGTGTATGTTAGATGTGATAGTGGGTATGACGGCTATCATGAAACACATCTAATAGTCACTGTGTATTCTGAACACGTTCCTAGTCGATTGGGCCGTCAAAACAAGGATAAGGCCGCCCGAGCTCGAGACTAGCATTTGTGATGCGAAGTACCATGTTTCATTGGTAGGGAACATTGTGATGTTTTGAGCATGCAGATGGATAGTGACCTGGTGATCTATCGAACTACCCTCGTTCGGACTTTCCAAGTGGTTACCATTTGTCGAGTGGATAAGTCCGAGGTCTTGGTTGTACTGATTAGTCCTCACGACTCGAAACGTCATTGAGACTCTACGTGATAGGCGCCTCACTTTGACCCGTTTGCCTACTCACTTGGGGTCGTTAGGCAGTGGGATTGGGTGAGGCCCCAATGCATGTAGGAGTCGATGTATCGTTGTCGAGGATTCACCGCTCGCAGACATGCGTGGTTATCCTATGTTATCTGAGGAGACAATAGTGTATAAATCTCTGGCCAGAGTACTAGAAGTGTTTTTTGGTAAATGGGTTTACCTAGTTACACTCGCGATGTCACTATTCGATCTCCAAGATGTGTGCATAGAATCGGATCTATAACGACTCTCGATTTACCAATGGTCGTTGATCTGATCGGGATATATGGATTGAAAGGACCGTACTGTATGCTAACCACGACCAACTGGTTCTTGCAGGCACTATCAGTGATACCTAGGGGATCATGGGGCGATGTTGCTAGACGCTCTTGCCATGATCCGATGGGCAAGTCCGGAATTGTGATTCCGGAGCCACAATGGTTGTGGGCCCACGGCTAGCTGTATCCGTTGGGCCGGTCCAAGTCAATTGCTAGTCTATTTAATTAGACTTAAGGCTTAATTGGTGATAACTTAACAAGTAATTCAGATTACACAACCCCTTAACCCTAACCCTAAAGCACGGCCGGCCCCCTCTCCCTCTCCTCCCACGCCGCCGCTTCCCGCCGTCGGCCGCCGCCCGCCGTTGATTGATCGGAATTGCTCCGTTCAGTTTTTCGAGGAGAATCCGTCCGCGTTAATCTCGTCAAGCCTTCTAGTGCTGGCTGACGAAGGAGTCTCCCTTTCGGTCGTGGACCTGATTGACGAATCTACAGCCGCCTACCGTGAAGATCCGGTCTTCTTGTAATTCCGGTTGGAGCCAGGCGCAAGTCGCCAGCAAGGTAATCTACTAAGCGCCCTATGAATGGTTCGTAGTTTATAGCGCTGTTTTATTGTATTGAACGTTTCCCGGCGCTAATTTTGATCTTCCGCTGCGCCGCCGGGAGACGGGATCCGGATCCGCCACGGTTCTCCAACAGTGGTATCAGAGCTATGGCTCGGATCCTTCAATACAATTGTTGCCATAATTGTATCTAATCTTGAAATTGCAGATCGAACAAACAAAAAAAAAAATTTTCCGGCATCGGCGCAGCCGCGCATGGCGGCGCCCCCACCAGCGCGCGCGCATGATATGCGCGCCTGCCGCGCATATCGGCCGATCGCTGGCCTTGCCCAGTGCAATTGTTGCACTGCTGGTGGCCGGCTGATGGGCGCCACTTCGCGCACTGGTTGCGCAATGGTGGCCGGAAGAAAGGCCGCGGGTTGCGCCAATGTTGGGCGCAACATGCGAGGTGATGCGCGCCGCCGAGCGAGAGGAGCGCGCGACCTTGCGCTGGTGGTGGCCGCCGGTCGGTGAATTCATGGCGGCGCTGCGATGGCTGAATTTTGCTTCTAGTTTTAGTTCGGGCCTGTCCCGGGCAGCCCATGAAGTTTTTGGGCCGATATTCGATATCGGGCCCAATTTGGTCGATTTTAAATTTTTGAGATTTTGGGCCCAAAATTGTTGTAGGCCCAATATGATGCAATTAAAATAGCAAAATGCGATTTTAATTGTAAAATTTGATTTTATAATGAAATATGATTTTGTTGATTAAAATTTGATTTTATCGACAAAATACGATTTTATTGTAAAATGCGATTTTCTGATTAAAATAAGTGGAGTCTCAATAACGTTTCGAGTCGTGAGGACTAATCAGTACAACCAAGACCTCGGACTTATCCACTCGACAAATGGTAACCACTTGGAAAGTCCGAACGAGGGTAGTTCGATAGATCACCAGGTCACTATCTATCTGCATGCTCAGAACATCACAATGTTTCCTACCAATAAACATTGTACTTCGCATCGCAGATACTAGTCTCATGCTCGGGCGTCCTTATCCTCATTTTGACGGCCCAATCGACTAGGAACTAATTCAGAATGCACAGTGACTATTAGATGTGTTTCATGATAGCCGTCATACCCACTATCACATCTAACATACACTATAATGCATTCTAGGTCTTTACTCAACGCAATTGTTAATCATCATACAACATAATGAAAGTAAAGAACGCCATAAATAAATGCGAATATCATATATAAAGATCGTTTCATACAAGAGTCTATGAACCCACACGCCACAAGTTGGCTAGTTGGGCATCTACTCTAACATTAACCCAGCACAACTTTGGCACGCTAGGCTAGGTCATATTTCTCTAAGTAGGATGAACAAGTTAGTTAGGAGTGACATGTTTGATCTGTCAGACATTAACTCCCTACCGACTTGTGAGTCTTGTCTCAAGGGAAAGATGACCAAGCAACCCTTCAAATGCAAGGGTGAGCGTGCTCAAGGCCTATTGGATTTGATCCATACTGATGTGTGCGGCCCGTTTAGTATTGATACTAAGTACGGTCACACATACTTCATCACCTTTACCGACGATCACTCTAGGTATGGGTACTTGTACTTGATGAAGCACAAGTCTGAATCCTTTGAAAGGTTCAAAGAATTCAATGCTGAAGTAGGAAATCAATTAGGCAAAAGTATTAAAGCACTTCGATCTGATCGAGGTGGTGAATACTTAAGTGCTGAATTTCAAGACTATCTGAAAGAGAATGGGATTCTCGCACAGTGGACCCCTCCGGCCACACCACAGCTCAATGGTGTAGCGGAGCATCGTAATCGAACTTTGATGGACATGGTTCGATCTATGATGAGCTTCACTGAGCTTCCTACCTCGTTTTGGGGCTATGCGCTCGAAACGGCGGTAATGTTGTTGAACAATGTCCACACCAAGGCAGTGGATAAGACTCCATATGAGATGTGGATGGGCAAACCACCCAAGTACTCATTTATGAGGATTTGGGGATGTCCTGCTTACGTGAAGCAGACAGTGGGTGATAAGCTGGATACGAGATCCATCTTATGCTACTTCATTGGGTATCGAAAGAATTCCATTGGATACTACTTCTACTATCCCAGCGAAACAAAAGTGTTTGTTTCTAGAAATGCCACCTTTATGGAAAGGGAATTTCTACTTGATAGAAAGGGCAGAATAGTAGAACTCGAAGAGGTTCGAGAACCAACTGAAGTACCAGGTGAATCTCCTGTACCTCCAGAGCCAGTACTAGAAATGGTCGCACCTAGGAGATCCGAAAGGGTCCCTAGGGCTCCTAAGAGATATGGTTTTCTCCTTGAAGATGATCAAGGTGATCAATTTGTTGGATCTGATCCAATAACTTTCAAGGAGGCAATTTCCGATGCTGATTCAAATTTGTGGCTTGAAACAATGCAGTCTGAGTTTGACTCAATGCATGCTAACCAAGTTTGGACTCTTGTTAATCCTCCGGAAGGAATTGTTCCTATTGGGTGCAAATGGGTATACAAGAGGAAACTTGGGCCTGATGGTAAGGTAATGACCTACAAGGCACGACTGGTCGCGAAAGGTTACACTCAAAGGCAAGGTGTTGACTATGATGAAACCTTCTCGCCAGTCGCAATGTTCAAGTCAATTAGAATCTTGTTAGCCATAGCCGCATGGTACGACTATGAGATATGGCAAATGGATGTGAAAACTGCGTTCTTTAATGGAAACATTAAAGAAGAGATCTATATGACGCAGCCTGAGGGTTTCACATCTGTCGGAAGCGAGCATAAGGTATGCAAGCTTCAGAGATCGATCTACGGTCTCAAACAAGCATCAAGGAGTTGGAACCTGAGATTCGATGAAACAATTAAGAAATTTGATTTCATCAAGAATCCCGAGGAGCCGTGTGTCTATAAGAAGGTAGTTAAAAGTGCTGTGACGTTTCTCGTACTTTATGTTGATGACATTCTACTCATTGGGAATGTAGGAATGCTGCAGTCAACTAAATTATGGTTGTCTAGTAGATTCTCGATGAAGGACATGGGTGAAGCATCCTATATTCTTGGAATACAGATCTATCGGGATAGATCAAAACGGATGCTCGGACTCACCCAAGCTACCTACATCGATACCATACTTAAGTGGTTCTCTATGGAAGAGTCCAAGAGAGGACACCTACCTATGTGCCACGGGATCACTGTATCTAAGTCTATATATCCGAAGACTGATGAGGAGATAGAGAGTATGACAAGTGTGCCATATGCCTCGGCAATAGGTAGTATTATGTATGGCATGATCTCGACTGGACCGGATGTCGCATATGCTCTGAGTGTCACGAGCCGCTACCAGGCCAACCCCGGCCAATTACATTGGAAGGCTGTGAAGGATATTCTTAAGTACTTACGAAGGACTAAGAATATGTTCATGGTCTATGGGGGTGGTGAACTGAAACTGGAAGGCTACACTGATTCTAGATTCCAGTGTGATGTGGATGATTCGAAGTCAACCTCTGGATTTGTATTCATGCTCAATGGTGATGCTGTCTCTTGGAAGAGTTCCAAGCAAGAAACCATCATGGATTCAACCACTGAGGCTGAGTACATCGCAGCATCAGCTGCTGCTAAGGAGGCAGTTTGGATAAGGAATTTCGTCCAAGAGTTGGACATCATTCCTAATGGATTTGGTCCAGTCCCGGTGTACTGCAACAACACAGGGGCCGTTGTGCAAGCAAAGGAGCCTAGATCTCACCAAAGATCCAAACACATACTGAGGAAATACCACATAATCCGGGATATTGTGGCTAGAGGTGACATAGCAGTTGAGAGAGTCGCCTCTGCGGACAACGTTGCTGATCCACTTACAAAGCCCTTGCAAGGACCGTTGTTTGAAAAACATCGCGAAACAATGGTACTGCATCTGATGAGTAGTTGGCTTTAGGGCAAGTGGGAGATTGTTAGATTAGATGCCCAACTAGCCAACCTGTGGCATGTGGGTTTATAGACTCTTGTATATGACAATCTTTATATATGATATTCGCATTTGTTTATGGCATTCTTTGTCTTCATTATGTTTATATAATGTTAACAATTGTGTTGGATAAAGACCTAGAATGCACCATAGTGTATGTTAGATGTGATAGTGGGTATGATGGCTATCATGAAACACATCTAATAGTCACTGTGTATTCTGAATTAGT
>KV018501.1:52193-65495 GCA_001598015.1 Dorcoceras hygrometricum
TGAGACTCTACGTGATAGGCGCCTCACTTTGACCCGTTTGTCGACTCACTTAGGGTCGTTGGGCGGCGGGATTGGGTGAGGCCCCGATGCATGTAGGAGTCGATGCATCGTTGTCGAGGATTCACCACTCGCAGACATGCATGGATATCCTATGTTATCTGAGGAGACGATAGTGTATAAATCTCTGGCCAGAGTACTAGAAGTGTTTTTGGTAAATGGGTTTGCCTAGTTACACTCGCTGATGTCACTATTCGATCTCCAAGATGTGTGCATAGCTATCGGATCTATAACGACTCTCGATTTACCAATGGTCGTTGATCTGATCGGGATATATGGATTGAAAGGACCGTACTGTACGCTAACCATGACCAACTGGTTCTTGCAGGCACTATCAGTGATATCTAGGGGATCATGGGGCGATGTTGCTAGACGCTCTTACCATGATCCGATGGGCAAGTCCGGAATTGTGATTCCGGAGCCACAATGGTTGTGGCCCACGGCTAGCTGTATCCCTGAACCATTGAGGGTCACACAAGTACTAGATTCGAGATTCTCGCACGGATACTGAGCTCAATGTGTTGATCATACGAGGAGGATTTTAGGGAGTGCGACTTCCCAAAAGTCAACAGGGGTCAAATTGCAATTTCCAAAAGTTGGAGGACTAAATTGCAATTTAGGGTTAGATGATCTGAAAAATTGTTTTTCATATCATAACGTTCAGTTTTGGAAACTGAGTCGATCGGTCCGATCTGATCGGCGATCGGAGTTACGATGAAGTCGCAGCGATGGATATCGTCATTTGGACCCGGGCCCGTTGGGCCGGTCCAAGTCCATTGCTAGTCTATTTAATTAGACTTAAGGCTTAATTGGTGATAACTTAACAAGTAATTCAGATTACACAACCCCTTAACCCTAACCCTAACCCTAAAGCACGGCCGCCCCCCTCTCCCTCTCCTCCCACGCCGCCGCTTCCCGCCGTCGGCTGCCGCCCGCCGTTGATTGATCGGACTTGCTCCGTTCAGTTTTTGAGGAGAATCCGTCCGCGTTGATCTCGTCAGGCCTTCTAGTGCAGGCTGACGAAGGAGTCTCCCTTCCGGTCGTGGACCTGATTGATGAATCTACAGCCGCCTACCGTGAAGAGCCGGTCTTCTTGTAATTCCGATTGGAGCCAGGCGCAAGTCGCCAGCAAGGTAATCTACTAAGCGCCCTATGAATGGTTCGTAGTTTATAGCGCTGTTTTATTGTATTGAACGTTTCCCGGTGCTAATTTTGATCTTCCGCTGCACCGCAGGGAGACGGGATCCAGATCCGCTACGGTTCTCCAACAGTCACAGTACACCGGGACTGGACCAACTCCTTCAGGGATTACGCCCAACTCTTGGACGAAATTCCTCATCCAAACCGCCTCTTTAGCAGCAGCTGATGCTGCGATGTACTCAACCCCAGTGGTTGAATCCGTGATGGTGTCCTGCTTGGAACTCTTCCAAGAGACAACACCACCATTGAGCATGAATACCAAACCAGAGATTGACTTCGAATCATCCACATCACATTGGAAGCTAGAATCAGTGTAGCCTTCCAATTTCAGTTCCTCACCCCCATAGACCATGAACCTATTCTTAGTCCTTCGTAAGTACTTAAGAATATCTTTCACAGCCTTCCAATGCATTTGGCCGGGGTTAGCTTGGTAACGGCTCGTGACACTCAGAGCATATGCGACATCCGGTCTAGTTGAGATCATGCCATACATAATACTACCTATTGCCGAGGCATATGGCACACGTGTCATACTCTTTATCTCCTCATCAGTCTTTGGACACATAGACTTAGATAGAGTGACCCTGTGGCACATAGGCATGTGTCCTCTCTTGGACTCTTCCATAGAGAACCGCTTAAATATGGTATCGATGTAGGTAGCTTGGGTGAGTCCGAGCATCCTTTTCGATCTATCTCTATAGATTTGTATTCCTAGAATATAGGATGCTTCACCCATGTCCTTCATCGAGAATCTACTAGACAACCATACTTTAGTTGACTGCAACATTCCTGCATCATTCCCAATGAGTAGAATGTCATCAACATAAAGTACAAGGAATGTCACAGCATTCTTAACCACCTTCTTATACACACATTGCTCATCGGGATTCTTGATGTGTGAGACCTGGATTTAATGGAATATTAATGTTAGATTAATCGATTTTAAGATTTTTGGAAGTTTTCGTAATTTTGGTATTTGTGAGTTAGCAGCTGGTTGGTAGTGAAAACCAGTCGCAGAGTGTAATTGTATCGTGGGAGATCGAAACGCCGTCGTTTTGCGTTGAGTAACCAGTCGTTGGCAAAGTCTGCCAGCAGATAGTATCTTAGGCATGCATTGGGTAGGATCTGCCAGCAGCAACGCTTACGTGGATTTCAGTAGAGAGCGCTAAGGAATTTCAAAACGACGACGTTTTGTGAGGTATCTGCTGGGTGTTATCTGTTAGCAGCAAGCTACTGTAGCGAGTGAAAAACGCTGTCGTTTGGATTAGTGAAGGCGATGTCGTTTTGGTTAGTGCTAGGGGACCAGTCGTTGCATTTGTGTAGTTCAGCAGATTTGCTGACGTGTGCGAAGCTACGTCGTTTTATTTAGTTGAAACGCTACGTTTTGATGTCGCGTCTGGTACCAGCTGCAAGGATATGTTGCGTTGTGAGATAAATACAGTCGCTGGTTTTGGGCGACCAGCTGTTGATAGATAGGATGACGTAAGCTGTGCGACGTCGTTTAGTTAAGTCGCCACGACGCCGTTTTGCTAGCGTTGTTGGAGAGATTCAGCAGCTGGTTTGTTTTGCATCTGCTGGTTGTATTTTCAGCGAGTGTCGACTGGTTTGTCGATGGGATCTGTTATCAGCAGTTGAGAAGTGTATATATATTGGAAGACTTGGTCTTCGATTGGTTTATTAGATTCCCATACTTAGCGAAATATTCTATCGATTGTCGATCTCTGTTTCTCGAACCCTAGTACTGTTCACCGTGAGTTTCTCCGGCGAATTCTCATCGTTTCCGACCGCCGTTTGGTACGTTCGAGGTGTTAGAGTAGGTGCCCAACTAGCCAACTTGTGGCGTGTTGGTTCTTGTTGACTCTTTGTAAAACGATCTTTATTTATGAAATTCGTATTATTTTATGGCATTCTTTATCTTCATTATTTTATAATGTTAACAATTGCGTTGGATAAAGACCTAGAATGCACCATAGTGTATGTTAGATGTGATAGTTGATATGATGGCTATCATTAAACAGATAAGTCCGAGGTATTGGTTGTACAGATTAGCCCTCACTACTCGAAACGTCATTGAGACTCTGCATGATAGGTGCCTCACTTTGACCTGTTTACCGACTTTTTTGGGGTCATCAGGTGGCGGGATTGGGTGAGGTCCCGATGCATGTAGGAGTCGATGCTTCGTTGTCGAGGATTCACCGCTCGCCTTTGTGCATGAATATCCTATGCTATCTGAGGAGATAATAGTGTGATAAATCTCTGGCCAGAGTACTTGATGTGTTTTAGGTAAATGGGTTTACCTAGTAACACACGCGATGTCACTATTTGATCTTCGAGATGTATGCGTGGTTATTGGATCTCTAGCGACTCTCGATTTACCAATGGTCGTTGATCTGATCGGGATATTTGTGTTGAAAGGACCGTACTGTACGCTAACCATGACCGACTGGTTCTTGCAGGCACTACCAGTGATACCTGGGGGATCATGGGGCGATGTTGCTAGGCGCTTTACCATGATCCGATGGGCTAGTCCGAAAATGTGGTTTCGGAGTCACACATGTTGTGGGACCACGGCTAGCTGTATCCCTGAACCATTGAGGGTCACACAAGTACTGGTTTCTCGATTCCCGCACGGAAATTAAGCTCAATTTGTTGATCATAGGAGAAGGAAGGATGGAAGTGAGACTTCCTAAAATTGAACAGGGGTCAAAATGAAATTTCCCTAAAGTTTGGACTAGTTTGACTATCCTTGAAACTTGCAGCGGCCAAACTGCTATTTTGGACTAGGTGGTCCGAAAATTTTTTTCGCATCATAATACTCAGTTTTGTATACTGTGTAGATCGGTCCGATCTGATCGTCGATCGGGATTATGATGGAGCCACGTTGATGGACTTGAAACGAATGTTCACCCTGGGCCTGGGCCCGACCCAAGCCCATTGGATCGGTTCAAGCCCATCACAAGTCTATATATAGATGACCTAGGGTTTGCATGACACACTCTACCCTAACCCTAGATTACACACGCCTCCCTCTCCTCTCCATCTCCCTCTCGCGCCGTCTCCCACCGCCCGTCGCCGTGCGCCGCCGCCTGTCGTCGTCGTCGAACTTGTTCCGACCGTCGTGACGAGGAGATTCCGTCCGTGAAATATTCATCACGTTTTCTAGTGCAGACTGACGAAGGGATCGTGATTTCAGTCGTGGACCGGATTAGGAGAACGACGATCGCCTACCGTTGAAGTGGCGCTTTTCTCGTGAAATTGGTCGGAGCCAGACGCCTAGACGCCAGCAAGGTACCAATCCAAAACACCCTATGGATGTTTTATTGCTGTATCTCTTATGTATTGACCGTTCCCGATGCAAAATTTTGAAATCTTCCGCTGCGCCCCGGGAGCGAGATCTGGATCCGCCGCTGTGCCAACACGAGGTAGAGTTGGACTCCTCTCGAGAAGCTCTTCCATTCCATACCAATTTTGGAGGTTGTTGTTGGCTGGAGCAAAAGCACGAAGTTGCTGTTTAGTTCGTGCATTTCGTAGTTTAGGTAGAACTTCGTTCCCTTGTGATGAGATCTTGTTCCTAGCCTTGGTTTAAGCTTCCAGTAAGTTGTTTTGATAGTATTTGCGTTGGTTGAGGGTAGCTCCCAGCCGTGAGCTTCTGTTAGCATCCCTGAGAATTATGCTTCGTTGTTTAGCATTAACCAGATTTCTCGGGATCCCTTTGTGGTAATTGTTGCGCAGTATTGAGGTACGGATTTGAGCTTGATGTAGCTTGGAATTGGCATGAGATTTAATGTGAGATTGCTAGGCTTGTTTCGGTGGATATAAATGCTGTGTTGGTAGCTGTTGCATTGTGTTATGCTAGCTGCTCTCGGTTGTTTGCATACACGCATTTATTCACTTGCATTTCAGATCCCTTGTATTGTATCTCGGCCGTTTGTGCCTTGTGTATTGTGCTGTTGTTTTCTTACCAGGATGCGAGGGCGAGCGACGATACCGCAGTCTCATCTCCCTGCTGGGATCTGTTAGCCACCATGCGCCGAGTGGTTAACTACCACAGTTCATGGGCGAGGCAACAGCAGGTTGAGTTGTTTGATGCATCTGGTATTCGGGTGTAGTGTCAAGGTGAGTGTCTCATTACCACACTTTGAACACACCCCGTGGCCACTGATTCGTTGCAGATCTTTTGGAGCTATGTTTGAGTTCCTTGGCTCCCTCGTTGGTTGTAGCCTTCAGCTATTATCCGGTGTCTCATGCATAGCATCTGCATTTTATCTTATGCTTTTCTTTAGCTGTTTCAGTTGATCTCCGTACTGGGGCTTGACCCCATGTACCTCTGGGGCTTGAATGTTTTCCTTGTTGTGTTGTTTTTCAGGGAACCCAGGTTTTACAGCTGGTCGTGGCTTTAACCCAGCTGGAGGTGCCCCAGGATGTGGTTAGAGTATCCCAGTTGCGTATAGCATATTTGTATGTATCAGTACAGTTAGCCAGGGGATGCCCTGTGCTTAGTTGTTGTATCCAGTGGTTGGAGTCTGATACTTGTGTTTGAATGCTATACTGTATTGTTATGGCTTGTAACCATTTATTGTTGGTCGATTTCGTGAACCGGGATATCTATTTTGAGTATCGCACTATTTTAAATTATATTGTTTTAAACCTTCAGGCCAAAAGCAAAAATTTTACCCGCTTTTTATTAGCTTTCGCTTGTTTGTGCGTTGTTTATCTCTGTTGTGAGCACGAGGCCTGACATTTTTGGTATCAGAGCTTAAGCTGGGATAAGCTCAATCTCTTTGATCACACTTGAGTCTAGGCACAGTGTCGTGTGTTGCATGTGCTTGATCTATGTGATTACATGCTGCATATTTGTGTTATGTGCTATCTATGCTGTATCTGTTCTGTTTTGCTTGATCCTGTTGAGTGTTTTCGTAGATGCCGCCTAGATGTCGTGGTAGAGGTAGGGGGTCAGTTTGAGGAACGTGAGCACGAGGCCTGACATTTTTGGTATCAGAGCTTAAGCTGGGATAAGCTCAATCTCTTTGATCACACTTGAGTCTAGGCACAGTGTCGTGTGTTGCATGTGCTTGATCTATGTGATTACATGCTGCATATTTGTGTTATGTGCTATCTATGCTGTATCTGTTCTGTTTTGCTTGATCCTGTTGAGTGTTTTCGTAGATGCCGCCTAGATGTCGTGGTAGAGGTAGGGGGCAGTTTGAGGAATCAGCAGGACAGAATTAGGATAGGCGTAGTGCTCGCAGTCATACTCGTGTTAGCGACGAGGAGGAAGTTGAGGTTGCGGCACCTCCTGTGGAGAGGATGGATTTCGTGATAGCGCGGTTTCAGAGGATGAACCCTCCAGTCTTCAATGGTGATGAGTCCAGTGAGGACGCAGATTCGTGGCTTCGGAACATCATTGGCCTTTTCGATCGGGTGCAGTACGATGATGGTCTCCGATTGAGTTTAGTGACCCTTCTTCTTAGGAAAGCTGCGGAGCGCTGGTGGTGAGGCGCTTCTAGCACTTTTGAGGAAACTGGAGTTGGGATCTCTTGGGATAGTTTCTGTACCACTTTTCGGTAGGAGTCTGTGCCCGAGTCTTATGTGAATGCCCGAGAGCGGGAGTTCGATCATCTGGAGCAGGGCTCTATGACTGTGAGGGAGTATGCTCGCCAGTTTTCTCGTTGCTGGCGTATGTTCCTCATGTTTCTGGCCAGGAGAGGGCCAAGCGGACTAAATTTCTTGAGGGCTTGAATGAAGAGCTATATCAGATGGTGCTGACCAGCAAACCCAAGACGTATGCTGAGGCAGTGGATAGTGCCATCGACATTGAAGAGGGTTTGCGTAGCCGTCGTGCTCGTAGGCAGTAGGTGGCTCAGGGTGCCACTGGTCAGGGAGCGCAGTCTTCTTAGTCTTCCCAGTCAGCACATCAGACTCAGCAGCAGCAGCAGCAGCCGTAGGTGGCACAGCAGTCTGGCCGTCAGAGGTTCCGACCCTACGGTTAGCAGTTCAAGAAGAAGTCGGGTTCTGGCTCTTCTGGTTTGGGCAGCTCGAGTAGCAGTGGTTCTCGGGCTGAGTTCTGTGGTCACTGTGGTGGCAAGCATCTGTCTACGCAGTGTGTTGGTGTGCAGGGTTCCTGCAATATTTGTGGTCAGTACGAGCATTTTGCTAGAGTGTGTCTGTCAGCTGGATCACAGCAGACCGCAGCCCCGCCTCAGGGTCGTGGGGGTCAGTCTAGGGGTCGTTCCCCTCAGTGTCAGCAGCCCAGGGTTGGAGAGACTCAGTTCAGGCCGTTCCAACAGCCTGGTCCGTCACGATTCGGACAGTCATCTCAGCCTTTCTATTCTGTACCCCAGCATGCTCAGGTTAACTCTCAGTGTCAGCAGCCCAGGGTTGGAGAGACTCAGTTCAGGCCGTTCCAACAGCCTGGTCCGTCACGATTCGGACAGTCATCTCAGCCTTTCTATTCTGTACCCCAGCATGCTCAGGTTAACTCCATTACTAGGGAGCAGGCGGAGGAGACACCGAGTCGAGTGATTTGAGGTACTTTTTTTGTTTTCGATTTTCCTACGCATGTGTTGTTTGACACCGGTGCATCGCATTCGTTTATCTCTAATTCGTTTGTTGTTGAGCATGGCTTGCATACCATTCCTTTGCGCGATGCTATTTCTGTTTCTACCCCTGGTGGTGTTAGCCTGTTCTCCCAGGAGGTTTTGTTAGATTGCGTGTTGTGTTTTGGCGAGCATGTGTTGGTGTCGAGTTTGATCCGCCTTCTGTTGTGGGATTTCGATTGTATTGTTGGGATGGACGTGTTGTCCAAGTATAGGGCCTCCGTGGACTGTTTTCATGGGATTGTGCGTTTTAGGCCTTTGTCTGGCGAGAAGTGGGACTTCTACGGCCAGGATTCTTGATCGAAGATCCTGTTAGTCTCAGCGATGGAGATGTTCAGCTTGTTGTCCTTAGGGAATGCTGGTTTCTTGATCTACGCTTTGGATGTGTCTTCTTCTTCTCGTGTGCAGCTTAGTGATGTTCCTGTGGTGCGGCATTTTCCCGATGTGTTTCCGGAGGATATTCCTGGTTTTCCTCCGAGGCAGGAGATTGCCTGGCACAGCTTCGATTTCTCGTGCCCCGTATCGTCTGGCGCCTGCGGAGTTGAGAGAGCTCAAGGTGAAGTTGGACGATTTGCTGGAGAAAGGTTTCATCCGACCTAGTATGTCTCCGTGGGGAGCGCCCATCTTGTTTGTGAAGAAGAAGGATGGCTCAATGCGGATGTGCATTGATTTCCGCCAGTTGAACAAAGCGACAGTCAAGAACAAGTACCCTCTACCCAGGATCGATGATCTGTTTGATCAACTGCAAGGTTCTGCTGTGTACTCGAAGATTGATCTTCGTTCAGGGTATCATCAGCTAAGAGTGAGAGATCAGGATGTCGCGAAGACTGCTTTTCGTACCAGGTATGGGCATTTCGAGTTTCTGGTGATGCCGTTTGGTTTGACCAACGCGCCTGCAGTCTTTATGGATCTGATGAACCGGGTTTTTAGAGAGTTCATTGATCAGTTTGTGATTGTTTTCATTGACGACATCTTGGTTTATTCGAAGACTCCTTTGGAGCATAAGGAGCATTTGCAGATTGTCCTTCAGACGTTGGAGATCAGTAGTTGTATGCCAAATTCTCCAAGTGCGAGTTTTTGCTGGATCGCGTCGTATTCTTGGGACATGTGATTTCAGCCGAGGGGATTTCGGTGGATCCCAGTAAGGTTGATGCTGTTCTGAACTGGGAGCGTCCTAGTAATGTTTCCGAGATTCACAGTTTCTTGGGTCTGGCTGGCTATTACCGTCGTTTTATCGATGGATTTTCTAGCATAGCAAAGCGATGACTCAACTGACGCAGAAGGACAAGAGGTTTGTATGGACTGAGCAGTGCGAGAATGCTTTTCAACTGCTCAAGGAAAAGTTGACTACTGCACCTGTGTTAGCTCTGCCGTCCGGTTCAGGTGGTTTCGTTGTTTGTTCTGACGCTTCGCTCAATGGATTGGGTTTTGTGTTGATGCAAAATGGTCGAGTCATTGCGTATGCCTCGCGGCAGTTGAAACCGCACTAGACTTGTTATCCAGTCCATGATTTGGAGCTAGCGGCCATTGTTTTTGCGTTGAAGATCTGGCGTCACTACCTGTATGGCAAGCAATTTGTGGTGTACTCGGACCACAAGAGTTTGCAGTATCTGTTTTTGCAGCCTGACTTGAACATGAGACAACGTCGTTGGATGGAGCTGCTAAAAGACTTTGATTGTGAGATCAAGTACCAGCCTGGGAAGTCGAACGTAGTGGCCGATGCTTTGAGCAGGAAGGCTAGTGAGATGCTTGCTTCGTTGTATATCTCTAAGGATCAGGAGCATCTTAACACTACTGGTTGGAGATTCTACCCGGTTGAAGATTGTGTTGTGGTTTCATCGTTCCAAGTGGAGGCGCAAATTTTTTCGACCATTCGAGCAGCTCAAAGGACTGATCCTTCCATCCACGAGTTGAAGTTGAAGGTCAAGGCTGGCGAACTTGAGGATTATTCTGTCTCGTCCAATGGGTGTTTGAGGTTTCGTGGCAGGTTGGTTGTGCCAAACCTCATTGATTTGAAGGAGGAGATCCTCTGGGAAGCACACTGTAGCAGATATAGTGTTCATCCTGGTGCACGGAAGATGTACCATGCGTTGAAGCCGCACTTCTGGTGGGCTGGCCTGAAGAGTGACGTTGCTGGTTTTGTCGCTCATTGTTTGAACTATCAGATGGTTAAGGCCGAAAGGATGAGACCTGGTGGTCTGTTGCAGAGTTTGGAAGTGCCCCAATGGAATTGGGAGCACATAGCGATGGATTTCGTAACGCATCTGCCTCGTACCAGCAGAGGATGCGATGCTATTTGGGTGGTTATCGACCGTTTGTCTAAGTCTGCACATTTTATTCCCTATGGGATCATTGTTTGAACTATCAGATGGTTAAGGCCGAAAGGATGAGACCTGGTGGTCTGTTGCAGAGTTTGGAAGTGCCCCAATGGAATTGGGAGCACATAGCGATGGATTTCGTAACGCATCTGCCTCGTACCAGCAGAGGATGCGATGCTATTTGGGTGGTTATCGACCGTTTGTCTAAGTCTGCACATTTTATTCCCTATGGGATGACTTTCTCGTTGAAGAAAATGGTGAGGCTGTACGTGGATTTTGTGGTAAGACTGCACGGTGTGCCTGTTTTGATCGTCTCATACCGAGATCCAAGGTTTACTTCCAGGTTTTGGAAGAGTTTGCAAACAGCTTTGGGTACCAGATTGGCTATGAGCACAGCGTATCACCCCCAGACCGATGGCCAATCTGAGCGAACTATCCAGACATTGGAGGATATGTTACGAGCTGTTGTATTGGATTTCGGAGGTAGCTGGCAAGACGCGTTGTCTTTGGTTGAGTTTTCGTACAATAACAGCTATAAAGTGACGATTGGCATGGCACCTTTTGAGGCTTTGTACGGCAGGAAGTGCAGATCGCCATTTTGTTGGGAAGAAGTGGGGGAGAAGCAGCTATCTGCCCAGATTTTGTGCAGCAAATGAAAGATCATGTAGATCTTATTAGACAGCAGATGAAAGCTACCCAGGATCGCCAAGTCAGTTATGCAAATAAGAGGCGTCGACCTCTCGAGTTTCGGGTTGGTGATCAAGTTTTTCTCAAAGTTTCTCCGTTTCGCAGTGTCATGCGCTTTGGACGCAAGGGAAATTTAGCCCCTCGTTACGTCAGACCGTATGAAATTGTTGAGAGGATTGGCTCTTTGGCGTATCGGCTGTTGTTGCCTCCGGAATTATCTTCTCTACATGATGTCTTCCATGTTTCCATGTTGAGGAAGTACGAGCCAGATCCGTCTCATGTGCTTAGAACCGACGAAGTTGAGCTAGATCAGTCGTTGAGCTATCAGGAATATCCCTTGCAGATCCTTGGTCGAAAAGAGAAACAATTGAGGAATAAACCAATTCCGTTGGTGATGGTGCAGTGGAGCAAACATGGCAGGGAAGAGGCTACTTGGGAGCTGGATGAAAAGATGCAGCGCGAGTGGCTGCATCTGTTTGAGTAGTTGTTGAGCTAAATTTCCAGCAATTGTAGCTTTTGGTTGTAATTCTTCACTAGTTGTTGTTAATTGTTTGCTCAGTTATCTTGAACTCTTGGCCTTGTGTTAGGCAGATTTCTGTTTTGGTTTCTGTTGCTGTATTGTGATTTCAGAATTGTTGTTGTTTGATTTCGAGGACGAAATACTTTTTAGTGGGGGAGAAATGTGAGACCTAGATTTAATGGAAGATTAATGTTAGATTAATCGGTTTTAAGATTTTTGGAAGTTTTCGTAATTTTTGTATTTGTGAGTTAACAGCTGGTTGGTAGTGAAAACCAGTCGCAGAGTGTAATTGTATTGTGGGAGATCGAAACACCATCGTTTTGCGTTGAGTAACCAGTCGTTGGCAAAGTCTGCCAGCAGATAGTATCTTAGGCGTGCGTTGGGTAGGATCTGCCAGCAACAACTCTTACGTGGATTTCAGCAGAGAGCGCTAAGGAATTTCAAAACGGCGATGTTTTGTGAGGTATCTGCTGGGTGTTATCTGTTAGCAGCAAGCTACTGTAGCGAGTGCAAAACGCTGTCGTTTGGATTAGTGAAGGTGACGTCGTTTGGTTAGTGCTAGGGGACCAGTCGTTGCATTTGTGTAGTTCAGCAGATTTGGTGACGTGTGCGAAGCTACGTCGTTTTATTTAGTTGAAACGCTGTGTTTTGATGTCGCGTCTGGTACCAGCTGCAAGGATATGTTGCGTTGTGAGAGAAATCCAGTCGTTGGTTTTGGGCGACCAGCTGTTGACAGATAGGATGACGTAAGCTGTGCGACGTTGTTTAGTTAAGTTGCCACGATGTCGTTTTGCTAGCGTTGTTGAGAGATTCAGCAGCTGGTTGTTTTGCATCTGCTGGTTGTATTTTCAGCGAGTGTCGACTGGTTTGTCGGTGGGATCTGTTATCAGCAGTTGAGAAGTGTATATATATTGGAAGACTTGATCTTCGATTGGTTTATTAGATTCCCATACTTAGCGAAATATTCTCTCGATTTTCGATCTCTGTTTCTCGAACCCTAGTACTGTTCACCGTGAGTTTCTCCGGCGAATTCCCATCGTTTCCGACCGCCGTTTGGTACGTTCGAGGTAGCGTTGGACTCCTCTCGAGAAGCTCTTCCATTCCATACCACTTTTGGAGGTTGTTGTTGGCTGGAGCAAAAGCACGAAGTTGCTGTTTAGTTCATGCATTTCGTAGTTCAGGTAGAACTTCGTTCCCTTGTGATGAGATCTTGTTCCTAGCCTTGGTTTAAGCTTCCAGTAAGTTGTTTTGGTAGTATTTGCGTTGGTTGAGCGTAGCTCCCATCCGTGAGCTTCTGTTAGCATCCCTGAGAATTATGCTTCGTTGTTTAGCAGGTTTTAACCAGATTTCTTGGGATCCCTTTGTGGTAATTGTTGCGCAGTATTGAGGTATGGATTTGAGCTTGATGTCGCTTGGAATTGGCGTGAGATTTAATGTGAGATTGCTGGGATTGTTTCGGTGGATATAAATGCTGTGTTGGTAGCTGTTTCATTGTGTTATGCTAGCTGCTCTCGGTTGTTTGCATACACTCATTTATTTACTTGCATTTCAGATCCCTTGTATTGTATCTCGGCCGTTTGTGCCTTGTGTATTGTGCTGTTGTTTTCTTACCAGGATGCGAGGGCAAGCAGCGATACCGCAGTCTCATCTCCCTGCTGGGATCTGTTAGCCACCATGCGCCGACTGGTTAACTACCACAGTTCATGGGCGAGGCAACATATGGTTGAGTTGTTTGATGCATCTGGATATTTGGATGTAGTGTCAAGGCGAGTGGCTAATTACCACACTTTGAACTACACCCCCTGGCCACTGATTCGTTGCAGATCTTTTGGAGCTATGTTTGAGTTCCTTGGCTCCCTCGTTGGTTGTAGCCTTCAGCTGTTATCCGGTGTCTCATGCATAGCATCTGCATTTTATCTTATGC
>KV018501.1:69257-79720 GCA_001598015.1 Dorcoceras hygrometricum
CACACATCAGTATGGATCAAATCCAATAGGCCTTGAGCACGCTCACCCTTGCCCTTGAAGGGTCGCTTAGTCATCTTTCCCTTGAGACAAGACTCACAAGTCGGTAGGGAGTTAATATCAGACATATCAAACATGTCCCTCCTAACCAACTTGTTCATCCTACTCAAGGAAACATGACCTAGCCTAGCATGCCAAAGTTGTGATGGGTTCAAGCTATCATTTCTCCTTTTAATAGTTGTTGTATGTGTTTCCACATCGTGAATTGGAACTTCTTTTAATTTTAAGGTGTGGTGTATAGATTCGCGTTTCCCAATTCCAATAAAATATTCATTCTTGTATATATTGCAAATCGAATTGGCAAAATGACAAGGGTGTATAGATTCGCGTTTCCCAATTCCAATAAAATATTCATTCTTGTATATATTGCAAATCGAATTGGCAAAATGACAAGACAAGAACTACCAAGCATAGAAACGGAAATAATGTTCTTTATTAATTCTGAACAAATAAAACGTTTATCAACAACAAATTAAAATTTGAAGAAAGAAATAAATAAACATCGCTGATGGTTTCGGCCGCAACCCTTGCTCCGTTGCCAAGCCTCAAGTGGGTCTCACCCTCCCTAAGACGCCGGCTTCTTGTTATTACCTGCAAGTCATTGCAGATATGAGATCCACATCCGGTATCAAGTACCCAAGAAGTGGAGTTAAGAGACATATTTATTTCAATGTAGAACATACCTTTTGCAGTTCGCAACTGCTCGAGGTAATCCTCACAGTTCCTCCTCCAATGCCCAGGATTGTGGAAGTGGTGACAAACATCCTCAGACTTGTTCGGCTTTGATGTCCTTGCCTTTGGCTTCTTGGAACTCATCATAGATCGAACCATGTCCATCAAGGTTCGATTACGACGCTCCCCTACACCATTGAGTTGTGGTGTGGCCGGAGGGGTCCACTGTGAGAGAATCCCATTCTCTTTGAGATAGTCTTGAAATTCGGCACTCAAGTATTCTCCACCTCGATCGGATCGAAGCGTTTTAATACTTTTCCCCAACTGATTTTCTACTTCAGCTTTGAATTCTTTGAATTTTTCAAAGGATTCATACTTGTGCTTCATTAAATACAAGTACCCATACCTAGAGTGATCATCGGTAAAGGTGATGAAGTATGTGTGACCGTACTTAGTACCAATGCTAAGTGGGCCACACACATCAGTGTGGATCAAATCCAGTAGGCCTTGAGCACGTTCAGGCTTGCCCGTGAAGGGTTGTTTAGTCATTTTTACCTTGAGACAAGACTCACAAGTCGGTAGGGAGTTAATATCAGACATATCAAACATGTCCCTCCTAACCAACTTGTTCATCCTACTCAAGGAAACATGACCTAGCCTAGCATGCCAAAGTTGTGATGGGTTCAAGCTATCATTTCTCCTTTTAATAGTTGTTGTATGTGTTTCCACATCGTGAATTGGAACTTCTTTTAATTTTAAGGTGTATAGATCGTTTTCGCGTTTCCCAATTCCAATAAAATATTCATTCTTGTATATATTGCAAATCGAATTGGCAAAATGACAAGAATATCCATCACTATCAAGCATAGAAACAGAAATGATGTTCTTTATTAATTCGGGAACAAATAAATCGTTTCTCAATAACAACTTAAAATTTGAAGATAGAAACAAGTAAACATCTCCTATAGCTACAGCAGCAACCCTTGCTCCGTTGCCTAGCCTCAAGTGGATCTCACCCTCTCTAAGACGTCGGCTTCTTGTCATTACCTGCAAATCATTACAGATATGAGATCCACATCCGGTATCAAGTACCTAAGAAGTCGAATTAAGAGACATATTTATTTCAATGTAGAACATACCTTTTGCAGTTCGCAACTGCTCGAGGTACTCCTTGCAGTTCCTCCTCCAGTGCCCAGGCTTGTGGCAGTGGTGGCAAACATCCTCAGATTTATTTGGCTTTGAAGTCCTTGCCTTTGGTTTCTTGGCGGGCTTTTCCTCCTTCGTAGGGACAGAACGCTTCTTACCCTTGCGTTTTTCCCCTTCTTCGCAGAGGAAGAAGAGCCCATAAGGAGGACGGGCTTCTCCTTCTTTATGGTCTCCTCGAACACGACAAGCATGTTCACCACCTAATCAAGGGTGGATTCCAGCTTGTTCATGTTAAAGTTGACCACAAAGGGGTAGAATGCAGCAGGGAGGGAGAGGAGAAGCAGATCCACAGACAGCTCATGTGGAAGTGTGATATGAAGGCCCACTAGCTTCTCAATGAGCCCAATCATACGAACCCCATGCTCGCGGACCGAAGTCCCATCGCGCATGCGGATCGTCATGAGCTCCCTGATAGTAGTGAACCTCTCAGTCCGAGAGTTCTACCCATACAGCTCTTTGAGATGAAGGTGTATGTCAGCAGCATATACCGTCTTCTCAAAACGCCACTGCATTTCGTATACATCGATGCTATCACATAACTCCGTGCCTTAAGCTCGTCGTCCCACCATTTGTCTAGCTTTGCCAGCTCCTCAATACTGGCATCGGCAGGGACTTCCTTCGGAGGGGTCTTCTCTAGCGTGTAGAGAAGTTTCTCCGAAGCCAAGACAGTCTTGAGGTTTCGAAGCCAATCTTGGTAGTTCAAACCAGTGAACTTGTTGCTATCCAGTATAGCAGCAAGTGGGTTTTTGATTGAAAACATGATAATAGCAGTTTATACTGAAAGGAAAACAGACATGCATTACTAACTATTCATGAAAAACGCTAAGACATAAAACATGGTCATTTAGTTTTATGAATTACCCTCCCAATATTTTAACGATTCACCACCCTCTAATGAAATCGAGAAAGCAAGTTTCCTTAGTGGGTACACAGAGCCCAATCAAGAATCATGGTCCCGAATAATATCAGCCAACCATGACCCTCAAAAGGTAGAGCCCAATTGCAACAGGAGCAACCTCCATGTATCCACCTCACGTCCAGTAAGGGCCCAATAATATGACGCCGATTACTATCACGTGTCAAGATGACCCATCAATGTTGAGTTGTGATGGACGGTCCCCTTAAAGTCCCAATAATATGAGCCAACGTTAAAGGGAGTTCCAACCAACTCACAGCAAGTGTCAAAGACATGTACAGCTTTCCGGCATACATAACCCCCTTAATAATATGAGACGTGCCATGTATACGGGTAGCATCGACGTACACCAATTGTTGATGGAAGGTAGGAAATTTTAAACAATATTTAAATTCCCTTAGCTTATCGAATAAATTTTTAATCTTGATATAAATTTTAAATCAAATTTAAAGTGAGGGATTTTAATTTTGAAATTTGGTCTCAATAATTTTAAATAAAATTTAAAATCGCGGATTCAACATACATATATCACATATATAATTGGGATGATCGATAAGCGAGAGCTATGCGATCCGTTGTTGCCAAGCACGGATCTAGGTCCAATCCTAAGTGACATGCAGTATGCAAATGCAATCCTATTACATCATCTTCCAGTTTTACAAATCTTAGGTCTTCAGTATCTTTGATCATCATCTCTACCATCTTCAAATTTATCCTCCCACTAAGTCTAATATTTACATTTAAATATTCATGACAAATAGGGATACAATTTTAAAGGGATGGGAACGGGTCATAAACCAGGCCCACTTTGAAAATGAGATCAACAATATTACAACCAAAAATATATAAAACCTAGCACACACCTAACACATTGGGCACGGCTCTCGATCATCCCAAACATTATCAATTCAATTAATTGACATAAATAGAATAATCAAATCAAATTTGATATAATCCAACAAAATCGCATTTTAAATATAAAATCATATTTTATAAATAAAATCTTATTTTGTCATTTTCAATTGCATCAAATTTGGCTTAAAACAATTTTAGGTCCAAAATCTCAAAAATTTTAAAAATTAATTTTGGTCCGACCAAAAAGGCCCAATATCAAATATTGGCCCGAAAAACCCTCGGGCCGTCCGGGACAGGCCCGAAAAAACCCTAGAATTCAAAAACGACAGTCGCATCTCCGCCTCGGAAACGCCGCACGGGCGGTGCACCACCGCCCGCATGCGTGCCCCTGTGCGCAACGCATGCGCACGGTGGCGGCCACCTGTGCGCACAACTCGCGCAGGTGGGGCGGCAGGTGTCGCAAGCACCGAACGCCCGCCGGCCAGTGCGCGCAGGGGTGTGCGCGACAAGCGCGCAACCCCAGCCGTAACTTGCGCGCGGGCCGTGCACAACAGGTGCGCGACGCCTGCCGCACACTGCGCGCATCCCGCCGTGTATCCGGCAACGAATCGCACGCGGCAGTTGCGCACGCCGTGCGCGACGGGCGCCCGGTGGCGTGCGGTGCGGCGGCAGAAATTTTTTTTTTTTTAAATCTGATATCTGATGCAATACATGTACAATATATGTATTGACAGATCCGAGCCAAAGCTCTGATACCACTGTTGGCGCAGCGGCGGATCCGGATCCCGCTCTCGGGGCACAGCGGAAGATTTAAAATTTTGGACCCGGGAACGGTCAATACATAGTATAAACAACAATTAAACATTCATAAGATGTTTAGTTTGGTACCTTGCTGGTGTCTAGGCGCCTGGCTCCGACCAATTTCACGTCTGAAATCTCGTTCCCTTCATCGGTCTGCACTAGAAAATGCGACGAATATTTCACGGACGGAATCTCCTCGTCGAGACGGTCGGAACAAGTCCGAAGGCGGCGACAGGCGGCGGCGGCGGTGTGTCGGCGGCGGCAAGGAGAGGCAGCGTCCGAGAGGAGTGGGAGAAGGGAGGGAGGCGTGCTCTAGGGTTTGTGGAGTGTGTTGTGTTTATTTTCAATGCAACCCTAAGGCCTCAATATATAGACTTTCTATGTGCTTGAACTGGCCCAATGGGCCTGGGTCGGGCCCAGTCCCAGAGTGCACATTCGTTTCAAGTCCATCACCGTGGCTCCATCATAATCCCAATCGACGATCAGATCGGACCGATCTAAACAGTTTACAAAACTGAGTATTATGATGCGGGGCCCAGTCCCAGAGTGCACATTCGTTTCAAGTCCATCACCGTGGCTCCATCATAATCCCAATCGACGATCAGATCGGACCGATCTAAACAGTTTACAAAACTGAGTATTATGATGCAAAAACAATTTTTCGGACCACCTAATCCAAAATAGCAGTTTGGCCCCTGCAAGTTTCAAGGATAGTCAAACTAGCCCAAACTTTAGGGAAATTGCATTTTTGACCCTGTTTAATTTTAGGAAGTCGCACTTCCATCCTTCCTCCTCCTATACTCAACAAATTGAGTTTAATTTCCGTGCGGGAACTGAGAAGCCAGTACTTGTGTGATCCTCAATGGTTCAGGGATACAGCTAGCCGTGGGCCCACAACATGTGTGACTCCGAAATCACAATTTCGGACTGACCCATCGGATCATGGTAAAGCATCTAGCAACATCGCCCCATGATCCCCTAGGTATCACTGATAGTGTCTGCAAGAACCAGTTGGTCATGGTTAGCATACAGTACGGTCCTTTCAACACAAATATCCCGATCAGATCAACGACTATTGGTAAATCGAGAGCCGCTAGAGATCCAATAACTATGCATACATCTCGGAGATCAAATAGTGACATCGTGTGTGTTACTAGGTAACCCATTTACCTAAAACACATCTAGTACTCTGACCAGAGATTTATCACACTATTATCTCCTCAGATGGCATAGGATATCCACGAACAAAGGCGAGCGGTG
Organism: Dorcoceras hygrometricum; assembly: GCA_001598015.1. Classification (NCBI taxonomy): domain Eukaryota; kingdom Viridiplantae; phylum Streptophyta; class Magnoliopsida; order Lamiales; family Gesneriaceae; genus Dorcoceras; species Dorcoceras hygrometricum. The sequence goes on from KV018501.1 coordinate 75,025, forward strand.
AATCCTCGACAACGAAGCATCGACTCCTACATGCATCGGGACCTCACCCAATCCCGCCACCTGATGACCCCAACTGAGTCGGTAAACGGGTCAAAGTGAGGCGCCTATCATGTAGAGTTGGTTTCGAGTAGTAAGGGCTAATCTGTACAACCAAGACCTCGGACTTAATCCACTCGATAAATGGTAACCACTTGGAAAGTCCGAACGAGGATAGTTCGATAGATCACCAGGTCACTATCCATATGCATGCTCAGAACATCACAATGTTCCCTACCAATGAAACGTGGTACTTCACATCGCAGATGCTAGTCTCTAACTCGGGCGGCCTTATCCTCATTTTGACGGCCCAATCAACTAGGAACGAGTTTAGAACACACGGTGACTATTAGATATGTTTCATGATAGCCATCATATCCACTATCACATCTATACACTATGGTGCATTCTAGGTCTTTATCCAACACAATTGTTAACATTATAAAATAATGAAGATAAAGAATGCCATAAAAGAATACGAATTTCATAAATAAAGATCGTTTTACAAAGAGTCAATAAGAACCCACACGCCACAAGTTGGCTAGTTGGGCACCTACTTTAACAGATAATCCATCAGGGTCTGTGCATAAGTACTATGAGATTTTTTGAGCTTTGATTTCATATTCTGACCACTTAGATCTCTTTTCTGCTGAACCATTTTCCAACCAGATTTTACCTTCTTTGAACTAGGCCATTACTGGTTAGGAACAAATGACTTTCGACCAGCTTTTGCTTTGTCTTTGTCCAGTTTGTTCTTTAGCCAGCTTGGCTTGGAGTTCTCAGGTTTTTGAAAGGCGATACCAGCTTTTACTTTATGGTTCAACTTCTGAGGGATATGGTCATTATATGTCATCGACTCACATGGATCATATACCACGTTGGCTTTGACAAAGCTCATCTTATTGAACTTGTCATGTGCCAGCTGTGATTGAGTACTCGTTTCTCCTTCACTGCTGTCACAACTATTGAAACCCAAACCAGTTCTATCATTCGTTGGCTTTTGGCTTTCTTGCAGCTTATGGAGAGAATGATAAGACTTGTTCCAGGAGCTCACAAGCTCGTTTAGTGTTTCAATTTCATCTTTGAGCTCACTAGACTCTTCTCTCAATAATTCATTCTCAGCTGTCAGCTTACTCAGCTCGATTTTCAAACTGTCAGCTTCACCAAGTTCAACAACACTTGGTTCAGCTGGACTATTTCTCAAATCACTGTTTTCAGCTTTAACTTCCTCGAATGATTGAGAAAGCTTCCTGTACTCTTTGACCATGTCATTTAGTGCACTGACAAGGTCTTCTCGTGTAAATTCAACAATGGAGAAGTCAAATACCTCGTCGTTTGATGTTTGGTCAGCCATTAGACAGTGAACCTCCTCCTGTTCACTATCGCTTGATGAGGAACTGTTGGATGAAGATTCTGAATCAGTGTTCGCCCAGCTTTTGGTGCTTTCATCAGCCACCAATACTTTGCAATCATGCTTGCAGCTGGATCTTTTGTCACCTCTCGTCCTCATCCGTCTATCTTTGGATCTCTCCTTCGATCTGTCCACAACTCTTTCATCTGATTTTTCATCTCTGTTGTATCAATCCTCCTTCTTGTATCTATCATTAGTTCTCTTGTCATATCGCTTGTATCTATCGTCTTTCTTGGGTCTATTGCACTCAGCTGTAAAATGCCCTGGACGTTCACAGTTTGATGGATCTGGATAACAGATCCAGATCTGAGTTTTGAATTACACAAAACATGTTACTGTGTTTCTAACAATTCTATGCAGTGTGCAGATATCAATAGGAGAAGTCTGATGTGTTGAAGAAAGTTGCATCGCATAATTGTTGAAAGAGCAGGTTACTGTTGAGGTTGCTGTCGAAGAAAGATACTATTACAGAAACTGTTGGTAGATACTATTTCAGAAGCTGACAGAAGAAGTTATCAGATGTTCATTAGTGAAGAGAAGCAATCAGCTGTTGGACTGAAGCGAAGAGAAATATGATAACAGTTGTGAATAGGAGATATCTGATGAAGCGTTCTCGATAGAAGAAGAAGATCCCTGTTGAAGTTGCTGTCAACAGATACCGTGCGAAGAGTTACTATTGATGAAGCTGTTGAAGATGAAACAGCAAGTTACTGTTGATGAGGTTGTTAAGAAGTAAAGAAGAGCTGGAATCAGAAACCGTGACGTTAGTATTCTATTGGAGGAAGCTGTGATCAGCAACGATGACGTCAGCATTCTATTGGAGGAAGCTGTGATCAGCAACTATGACGTCAGCAATATCAGCAGATAACTAGATGGATCAGCGATGATGACGTCAGCAGTGATGTCATCACAATCAGCAGCTGATAAGAGAAGCGCAAGTGATGGAGCGACGTCGTTTAACTCTTAACAGACAATTCAGTCGCAAGCTATAGTATGTTCAGCAGTGAGCTACAGTCGCATCAGCAGTTGCATAGAAAGAAAATTAAATCAGCTGTAGCGCATTGAAAAGATGAATCAGCTGACAACAGAAGCTAACAGTTGTTGATTACATGAAGAAAGGCAAAAGCTGATGACAGACGTTGAAGCAGAGATGTTGATCAGTCGTGGCAATCAACAGTAAACAGAAGAACGATTCAGCAGAATAGTGATTCAGCAGTAAGATGCTTCAGATGTTGAAGAAATCAGCCGTTGCAAGCATTCAGTTGTTGATCAGCAGTTGAACACAAAGAAGCAAATCAGTTGACTAATCAGTAAACAACTGCTGAGCTTAATCAGCTGATGGAATAATCAGGTGTTGGTATAGATCAGCTGCTGGAATTTTTAAGCCAAATCAAAAGACAATAAAAGCCTGCAAAAGAAAAGGACACAAGGACAATCCCTGTCTGTACTTCAAGGAACACATTTGAACGGGAAGAAAAGTGTGTCAAACGGGAAGAAATTTGAACAGAGACTTTATATACGAGAAGAACGCCATTGAAGAATAAAGGTTGTTGTTGCACAGAAAAGATTAAAATCAAAAGGAGACAACAATCAAAGGGAAGATGAACCTGAAGCAAAGCTGTCAACTATCATACATAGAGAAGCTTATTGCAGTTGACAGCTGAGCTAGAATTAGCTTCTGTAGAGCATTTCCCTAGTGTGTGAGAAACAGAGAAAAAAATAGAGAGTTCACATTGTAAAAATCTCACACACAGATTCACTCGCACATTTCGCGAGTTGAGCTATTTAGAATAGCGAGTGAATCACAAAAACTATCATTGTAGTCTTTGAACAGAGATGTAAAACAAGTTCCTGTTTTGTTAGATACACAGTTGCGGCTGGTGTGCATTGGTGCTGATAGGAGTTCATCTCGAGCGAGTCTCAGTGACTCATTAGTCTTTGAATAGAGACGTTAAACAAGTTCTTGTTTAGTTAGACACACAGTTGCGGCTGGTGTGCACTTGTTGAAGCTGGAGTTCACCTGGAGTGAGGCTCGGTGACTCTTCTTCTAGTGGAACCTTCCGAGGAGGAAGAAGGGGAGATGTAGGAGATTGAGCTCCGAACTTCCAGAAACAAATATCAGTGTATTGTATTCTTTTATTTACTGTTCCGCATACACATATTTAATTTAGCACGCACGCATACATTTCAGATTGCACACTTGCACAGTCGAACAGATTTATGTTGAACATAAATCTGTTTGTGTTGTTTTAAAATTAGGATTCAGTTCTGGTGTTTTCCGCCTGTTTTTATTTCATACCGGATCTGTCTCCGGTGCTCTAGTATTTTAATGTTCAAGACCCGAGGTATTGCACCTCTTAATAGCAGCACAAATTTTTGATTATCAGTAGCAGCGCTTGCTTGCATTAATCTCTCAATTTTCGGTCCTAACAAGTGGTATCAGAGCAGGTTGTTCTTGAACGAGCACTTATTTTAAAATGCATGTGATATGTTTTTAAATGTTTTTGAGAAGCTTATAATATGAAGGCCATGTGAAAATGATTTTTTTTAAATCGATTTTCTCTTGATGAACTGACACGAAATGCGCGAGTTCCGTACGGATGCCAAGATCCTATTTCGGTTGGGATGCACCTGGAGCGAGGCTCGGTGACTCATTTCAGCACATGGTATGAAATAGGAGAAATGAAAGAAAATCTGAGGTTTTAGCTGTCACATTTTCTTTCTGGTTCTTCATATGTGAGTGACTCAGTAGCACATGTTCTTATTTGAAACAATATTTAAAGTGCTCAGAAAATTTTTCAAACTTTCTGGTATGCGGAGATTTCAGCTGCTGATGCTTTATGTTTCTTTGATCTTATGTTATAAAAGACAGGGAGAGTGATGTCTTTGTCTTTATTAACTTGAGCTATCTGTTTATGCATCAGTTTCAGTTTTGTTTCGATCGCCTTTTTCAAAATCATAGCATATTGTTGCATTTGGTTCTTTCCAAAAATCTGTTTTGATTTTCAAAATTAAAATTCCTGCTGTCATGTTGTTTGGTGTGGCAGTGTAGAGAGAGCTTCATTTTAAAATTCATCGGGAAGACCAGATTTATACCCCTTTTTGATTCCCACAAAAAGGGAGAGAATTGTTATTTTCATGCATATGTTATTTGAGGTTTTGTGTAAATCAAAAAGGGAGAGATTGATGGATCTAGATAACAGATCCAGATCTGAGTTTTGAATTACACAAAACCTGTTATTGTGTTTC
>KV018501.1:118604-133205 GCA_001598015.1 Dorcoceras hygrometricum
ACCATTGGTAAATCGAGAGTCGCTAGAGATCCGATAGCTATGCATACATCTTGGAGATTGAATAGTGACATCGCGAGTGTTACTAGGTAAACCCATTTACCTAAAACACTTGTAGTACTCTGGCCAGATATTTATACACTATTATCTCCTCAGATAGCATAGGATATCCACGCATGTAAGCGAGCGGTGAATCCTCGACAACGAAGCATCGACTCCTACATGCATCAGGACCTCACCCAATCCCGCCGCCTAATGACCCCAAGTGAGTCGGCAAACGGGTCAAAGTGAGGCACCTATCATGTAGAGCCTCAATGACGTTTCGAGTAGTGAGGACTAATCAGTACAACCAAGACCTCGGACTTATCCACTTGACAAATGATAACCACTTGGAAAGTCCGAACGAGGGTAGTTCGATAGATCACCAGGTCACTATCCATCTGCATGCTCAGAACATCACAATGTTCCATACCAATGAAACATGGTACTTCACATCGCAGATGCTAGTCTCAAGCTCGGGCGGCCTTATCCTCATTTTGACGGCCCAATCGACTAGGAACTAATTCAGAATACACAGTGACTATTACATGTGTTTCATGATAGCCGTCATACCCACTATCACATCTAACATACACTATGGTGCATTCTAGGTCTTTATCCAACACAATTGTTAACATTATATAGAATAATGAAAATAAAGAACGCCATAAAGAAATGCGAATATCATATATAAAGACTATCGTATACAAGAGTCTATAAAACCCACACGCCACAAGTTGGCTAGTTAGGCATCTACTCTAACACTCATAGCCATTGTCTTTACGTCCCACTCCCTGGGCAACGCTCTCATGACCTTCAACGCCAGGTCGCGATTACTGTACTCTTTTCCAATACTGATCAGCTCTATTACCACAGCGCTGAACCTTTCATCAAACTCAGTCATCATCTCTCCATCCTTCATCTTGATGGACAACTGAATATGAAGAAATAACTGAGTACTTGCAACATCTGAATGTAACTACTGAATGCTTGCGACTTCTGAAAATATACTGTTCCAAAGTCTGAGTCGAATACTTCTGATAACCTCAAATCTGATGTTCACTGATAGCTCTGTAACCACTTCTGAAATACTGAGATCTGAATCAATATACCATACTCTGTTACTCAAGTCTGAATACACTTTGCTCTAACAACGAATCTTCCACTGTAGCTACTGAATCAAATCTGAATAACTGTTCCCGAATGGTTAACTCATATATCAACGCTTAGTTCCGAATCTTTCGAGACTTAGAAATCTTCAATCCATGTATATGACGTCACGACTTCTGAACTCTTCAATACACTGAGATGACGTCACGGCTTCTAAAAACTACAAAACACTGAGATGACGTCACGACTTCTGAAAACCTTGTTAACCCAAAATCTGAATACTTACAACAGCTGATTCAAAAGCAACTGTACTCAACATCTGAAATCTTTACAACTGAGAGTTTCAACCTGATATATGAAATTCGACCCAACATCTGAAATATGCGTAACTGTTAATTACTACAACTGACTGACTGTCCAGATGTTACTTTAGAATTTTGTTATCACCAAACTAATAAATTTTATCTTAACACAGCATGTTCCATAGCCAGTACAGATGTGAAGCTTACCTGCAGTGTGTTAACAAAGAGGGAGGAAGCCATTTTTGACAGAAATTTGATGCGATTAGGTACGAGTTTAGTATACTGCAGCGATTGACATAGGCTTTTAGAGTTTGAGGTTGGTGATCTAGTTTTCCTTAAGGTTTCTCCTTTCCGCAGTGTTATGAGATTTGGTCTCAAGGGAAAGTTAGCTCCTCGTTATGTTGGTCCTTATGAGATATTAGAGAGGATTGGTCCTTTGGCTTATCGGCTGTTGTTGCCACCAGATTTGTCTTCCTTACATGATGTGTTTCATGTTTCGATGCTGAGGAAGTACGAGCCAGATCCCTCGCATGTGTTGAGAACTGATGAGGTGGAGTTAGATCAGATTTTGAGCTATGTTGAGTATCCCTTGCAGATCTTGGATAGAAAAGAGAAACAGCTGAGGAACAAAACCATTCCTTTGGTGATGGTCCAGTGGAGCAAAACATGGTAGAGAGGAAGCTACGTGGGAACTGGAAGAGAAGATGCAGCGGAGTGGCCGCATCTGTTTGAGTAGATGTTTGCTTAAGTTCTTTTCCCCAGTTATCTTGAACTCTTGTTTTGGAGTTGATTGATTTCGAGGATGAAATCCTGTTTTAGTGGGGGAGAGATGTGAGACCCGAAAGCTGATAAGATTAATTGAGTTAATTAATCAGGTTTTATTGAGATCAGATTTGCGTTGATGAGCTTGGAGAAGCTATCGGGTTTTGTTTTAGTCCTTAGAACAGTTCTGGAGATTGAGTTTGGCGTGGAATCTGTTCAGTAGTTAGCGCGGGTCATCGCCGAATGTTAGCGTTCAGCAGTGGTGACGTCAGCAATTGTCACTGGGTGGTTGTGTTCAGCAGTTGTAGCGAGATCTGTTGTCGTTAGTGCTCAGTGGTGAGATAGCGTGTTTTCAGTAGCGGGTGCTAGTACGTCGTCGTTTGGATTAGTTGGAACGACAGTGTTTTGGATTGGTGAAGAAGATTCAGCTATGAGTTGCGTTAGCGTCAGCTGTGTGAGAGATCTGTTGTTGCTAACAGATGTTGGTTAGTTGTTCAGCAGTGAGTAGCGGGTGACGTTTCCAATTGCGACAGTAGTTCTCTACGACGTCGTTTGAGTTAGTAGAGATCTGTTCTGGCTTAGAGAGAGATCTGTTGCAAGATCTGTTTGCGAGCAGGAATATCAGTTGCGATAGTGTAAGTGTTGGTGGATACTGTTCCTTCAGCTGTGATCAGTTTTGACTTATATTAGAGAACTTGGTCTTGATTTGAGTATCCACTTTCCACACTTAGAATATTTCCCTATTGCCAATTTCTGTCGCGATACCCTAGATACTGTTCATAGAACCATATCTTCTTTGATTGCCGATGGTAGACAGCTCCGACGAGAGTAGAGTGGTAGCGTTGGACTCCTCTTGCTGAGACGCTTCGTTTGGATATTGTTTTTGAACGTTTTCTTGAAGCTGGTGAGGTGTGCGAAGACATCTTCCTTGTGTAGTCTGTTAGCATAAGCGTCCGATTTCGCTCCTAGATTTTTGGGGTAAGTAAAGTTCCTGCCTTTGAGCTTGTTTAGAGCTTTCTGTTGAGTTAGAGAGGTAGGATTAGCGCTAGTGGAGTTCGTACTCCCAACTGCTGTTTTCTGTGCTTCGGTCTTTGAGTAGTTGCTTGTGTTGGCTTAGCAGGTGGTGGATCTGCGTTGCTCGGACCTTTTTTGTAGTAATTGTTGCACAGAGAATTGAGGTACGGATGTGAGCTTGTTACAGCTTAGGATTGAGCATGGATTATGTGCTTTACTGTGTATGCTATGTGCTGTTATCGCTAGCTGTGCCTGTTCTGTTGATTTGAGAGTACCAGGATGCTGTGTTTGAGGACGAGCGGGTAGTTCCCGTATACCTCAGAGGCCGAGCGGGTAACTCCCGTATACCTCCTCGCCCTGCTGGGTTTGTTAGCCTCTATGAGCGGAGTGGGTAGCTCCCACATCTCATGAGTGGGCAACAGCAGGTGGAGCTGTTTGTTTAGCATCTGGTATGGTGTACTGGAGATGAGTGGGTAGCTCCCATGTGCTCAGTATACCCGTGGCCACTGTCTGTCTTTCCGTTGATCAGATCTTGCTGTTGAGCTGTTGTTGCGATCCTTTGGCTCCCTGCTTTCGGTTGTAGCCTTGATCCCTTGCATAGCATTTGCATATTTGTTGCTTTCCTTATGCTGTTTGTGTTTCTCTCCGTACTAGGGTTTGACCCCGATGTCCCTCTAGGGCTTGTGTATTGTTGCCTGTATGTGTTTTCAGGTTTCCCAGGTTTCTCTGCTGGTCGTGGCTTTGACCCAGCTGGAGGTGCCCCAGGAGGTGGATAGAGTGTCCCAGTTAGCGTATAGCATATATGTACTAGTACTGTTAATCGGGGAATGTCCTGTGCTTGTGGGATTGTGTTATCCACTGTAGTACTTGTATTTGTTTAAATGTTGTACTCTTGTTCTGAGTGTTTGTAAACTGGGATATTTTAAGTATGGTTGTATTTTAAATTATATGTTTTAAACCGTCAGGCCTAAAAAGAAAATTTTAAACCACTTTTTGTATGCTTCCGCTATTGTTTTGCGTGGTTTAACTCTGAGTAGAGCACGAGGCCTGACAGAGAAGGGTTTTCGGGGACACGTGTCATCATCCAGTTTAAAAGGCTTTTGAAATTTCGTAGATATGACCGTTCGATTTAAAGTAATTTGTAAACGCTAACCCAATCTCGACCGTTCAAGTTTGATATATCAGCTGGAAACAATTGAGGCAAACCCCATGATAACATCACGCTGTGCCTCGAGCTGGACCAGATCGATATGGTATCAATCAGCTTAAAAATATCCAGCTTGATTGTAACCAGCTCAAAACCTATCAGCTCGATAGCAACCAGTTGATTTTCTTGGTTATCTGTTTGACTCATATTGTTCCCCCTGAATTGACGCACTCAGAACAGGTTTACGTCATTTCAAGGAGACCTAAGATGTTTCTAAAATAAGAAAACTTAGCATCTGGTAGTGGCTTGGTGAAGATGTCCGCCACTTGCTGATCCGTAGACACATGCTCCACCCAACGTCTTTCTTAAGCACGTGGTCTCGAATGAAATGATGTCGTATATCAATGTGCTTAGTTCTTGAATGCAGCACTGGATTTTGAGTGATCGCAATTGCACTTGTGTTGTCACAAAAGATGGGTGCCTCTTGTGCATCAACGCCATAATCTCGAAGTTGTTGTTGAATCCATAATATTTGAGAGCAACAACTTCCAGCTGCAAGGTATTCAGCCTCAGCGATTGATGTCTGCTTCTTGCTAAACCATGAGATGAGCCTATCACCCAGAAACTGACACATTCCACTTGTGCTTCGATGATAAATATTACACCCTGCATAATCTGCATCACTTTACCCTATTAAATTCAAGCTGGAGTCTTTGGGATACCAAAGACCCACATTTTGTGTTCCTTTCAAATACTTGAGAATGCGTTTAACAGCCATGTAGTGAGACTGTTTTGGATCAGCTTGAAACCTACCACACATGCAGATCGAGAACATGATATCTGGTCTGCTTGCAGTGAGGTATAGCAATGAGCCAATCATCCCTCAATACATGGTTACCTCGACTGTTGTACCAGCTTCATCTTTGTCCAGCTTGATGGAGGTGCTCATGGGAGTAGCTTTAGGAGAGCAGTTTTCCATTCCGAACTTCTTCAGAAGTTCTTTAGTATACTTGGCTTGACTGATGAAAATTCCATCCTCAAGCTGCTTGACTTGTAGGCCAAGTTAAAATGTCAATTCTCCCATCATACTCATTTCAAATTTTTCCTGCATCAACTTAGAAAAATTTTCACACAGATTATGGTCAGTTGATCCAAAAATGATATCATCAACGTATATTTGTACAAGTAGGATATGATTATTTTTCGCAAATTTGAACAATGCTTTTGTGAGACCCTAAATTTAGAAAAGATTAATTTTTGGAATTACTCGGATTTTAAGAATTCAGATTTGTGGAGAGATCTGTTCAAATAGGATAAATCTGCTAGTGTTAGTACTGTTTAGAAGTCTGCCAACGTGTTTTAGTAGCGAGTACAAAACATCGTCGTTTTGATTAGTTGGTACGACGCCGTTTTGGCCTAGCGCTAATGAGAGATCTGTTGACGTAAGAGGGTCTGTTGAATGCGGCGCGGGCATGATGCGACGCCGTTTCACGGGAGCAGATGTCTTGGGGAAAGTTTGTTTGTTACTGCCAACAGATGTCAATGCGAGTCAACGTTCCTGTAGTTGAGCGATCGCGTCAGCTGTTGGTATTTCAGTCGTTGCGCTTTGGTAGGAAGCAGCAGCAATGCTGACGTGGATCTCAGATCTTGTACTGCAGCGTGAGACAGAAACTACGTCGTTTAGTTAAGTTGGAACGAAAACATTTTTGGTGTATCGTTTAGCATCAGCTGTTGGTAGCGAGGTGACGTGTCCCTCTGCGACGTCGTTTTGTTTAGTTGTTCGCTGTTTAGAGATAAGCAAAAGCTGGTGTGAGATTTCAGCAGTTGGCTGGGAATATTAGTTGCGACAACTGATTTTGTCGATGGATCTGTTCCTGCTGCTACCAGCTGTTGAGTAATGTATTTAATAGAAGACTTGGTCTTCGATTTGACATGAGATCCCATACTTAGAATATTTTTTCCCCGATTTGTGAGATTTCAGCAGTTGGCTGGGAATATTAGTTGCGACAACTGATTTTGTCGATGGATCTGTTCCTGCTGCTACCAGCTGTTGAGTAATGTATTTAATAGAAGACTTGGTCTTCGATTTGACATGAGATCCCATACTTAGAATATTTTCCCCGATTATCGTTCTTTGTCGCGAACCCTAAGCACTGTTCACCGTAGCTTTTCTCCATCGATTCCCGTCGTTTCCCGTCTCTGTTTTGAGAAAGACCGGTGGCGCTGCACTCCTTGAGAGTTGCTCTTTTGATTGATACCACTTTTGGAAGCTGTGGTAGGCTGGAAGTAGGATCACGAAGTAGCACCAGTAGCCGTGCGTTCGATGTTTCAGGTAGCGCTTCGATTAATTGATAAGATCTTACCTTAGGCTTTGATTTGAGCTTCCTGTTGAGTTAGGAAGGTAGGATTATCACTGGTTGAGTGTAGCTCACAGTTCGTGTGATTCTGTGTTTAGATTCCCTTGAGAATTATACTTGTTGCTTCGTTCAGGTTGTGTATCAGTTTTCTCGGGACCCCGTTTGTGGTAATTGTTGCATAGAATATCGAGGTACGGATTTGAGCTTGTTATAGCTTGGAAATGGCATGGGATAAATTGTGAGGTTGCTATTTGTGTGAATGGTCGTGTATGCTTGCTGTTGTGCATATGTTTTATGCTAACTGCTGTTATATGCATACATGCATTAATTCACTTTCATTTCATATCCCTGCTGCCTTGTATCTTGTTGTATTGTTGTTGTTCTGTTCTTACCAGGATGCGAGGACGAGCGGCAATACCGCACTCTCATCACCCTGCTGGGATTTGTTAGCCCTCATGTGCCGAGTGGTTAACTACCACAGTTCATGGGTTGGGCAATGGCAGGTTGAGCTGTTTGATGCATCTGGTATTCGGGTGTGGTGTAAAGAAGAGCGGGTAATTCCCGTATGCTTGTACACACACCAGTGGCCACCATTCGTTGCAGATTCACTTGAGCTATGTTTGAGCTCCTTGGCTCCTTTCTTCGGTTGAAGCCTTCAGCTGTTGTTCTGTGTCTCATGCATAGCATCTGCATTTTATCTTATGCTGTTCTTTAGCTGTTTCAGTTGCTCTCCGTACTGGGGTTTGACCACATGTCCCTCTGGGGCTTGGTTTGTTTTGTTTCCTGTTTATTTTCAGGTTTCCAGGTTTTACAGCTGGTCGTGGTTTTAACCCAGCTGGAGGTGCCCCAGGAGGTGGATAAAGTGTCCCAGTTATGTATATTATTTATATACACTGGTATCACCTCGGGTGGGATGTCCCGGGTGATGCTTAAATCTATATAGCTGGCAGTCTTTTAGTACTTGTGTTGTATTCAATCGTTGGGAAATTTGTTGTACTTGACTGTTTGTGATGTTGTAGATTTAAACTGGGATTATTTTGAGTATTGCACTATTTTAAATTATGTTATCTTTCTGTCAGTCCAAAAACAAAAATTTTAACCACTTTTTAGTTGCTTCCATTTGTTTTTGCGTGGTTTCTCTCTGATGTGAGCACGAGGCCTGACAGTTTTATCTACCGACCCAATCACAAAATTATGATCAATGAGAAATCTGGGCAACATATCATACCAAGCTCGTGGAGCTTGTTTAGACCATATAGAGCTTTGTCTAGCTTGTATACCTGTTCTGGTTTTGTATGATCAATGAAGCCAGGTGGTTGTGAGACATATACTTCTTCATTCAGAATACCATTCAAGAAGGCACTTTTAACATCCATTTGGTAAACCTTAAATTTCTTGAAAGAGGCATACGCAAGAAATATTCTAATAGCCTCCAGTCTAGCGACCGGCGCAAATGATTCTTCAAAATCGATGCCTTCTTTTTGCCTATATCCTTGCGCAATGAGCCTAGCCTTATTTCTAACTACGGTTCCTTGTTCATATAGTTTGTTCCTAAAAACTCAGCGGGTTCCTATTATATGTTCATTGTCTGGTTTAGGGACTAGATGCCATACTTTACTACGTTCAAACTGGTTTAACTCTTCCTGCATAGCGTCTATCCAACTGGGATCTGCTAGAGCCTCTTCGATTTTCTTAGGTTCTATATGAGATATGAATGCCGAATTAAGATATTCATGCATCTGGCCTCGTGTCCTAATAGGGGCAGTCGGGTTACCAATGACCAACTCAGGTGGATGATTCTTAGTCCACCGAATGGTCCGTATGAGGTAGATGGATCGTGCTGTTCCCCCTGTGTTCTTACTGGTTCTTCTGATATGCCATCTGCTGATGTGTTGTTTGTTGGAATGATGTTGTCAGTACCAGCTCGTTCTGGACCGGCTAGATCATGATTCCGATCATCTTGCTCGACAGCTGGAATGTCAGCGTTGGTAATTGATCTGGTCAAGTTGTGCTGATCATCAGCTTGCTGTCTAGGTTGCTCTTCATCGTCACTTGACTCTTCCAGATGAATAGATTCAAGACGAGTGCATAGATCTTTTAACTTTGAGGCTGATGATGATTGAAGACTGGTCTCATCGAACACCACATGAGCTGATTCTTCCACTGTTAACGTTCTGTGGTTGAATACTCTATATGCTCTGCTAACAGCTGAATATCCCAGAAATGTACCTGTATCAGATCTCACGTCAAAGGCTCATAAGTACATTTTTCTGTTGATATGGATGAAGCATTTGCATCCAAACACCCTAAAATACGAGATATCGGGTTTCTTGTTGTGAGACCCGAAAGCTGATAAGATTAATTGAGTTAATTAATCGGGTTCTGTCTTTTCTTAGAACAGCTTTGGTTAGTTGAGTTCTTTCGTGGAAGCTGTTCAGCAGTTGGCGCAGGTCATCGCTGAATGTTGGCGCTCGGCAGTGGTGACGTCAGCAGTAGTGGTTGTATTCAGCAGTCGTAGTGAGATCAGCAGTCGCTGAGCAGTAGCGAGTGCGCTAGCATGTTTCAGTAGCGGGTGCTAGTACGTCTTCGTTTGGATTAGTTGGAACGACAGCGTTTTGGATTAGCGAAGAAGAATCAGCTGTGAGTTGCATTATCGTCAGCTGAGTGAGAGATCTGTTGTAGCATTGTTAACAGCTGTTGGTTAGTATTCAGCAGTGAGTAGCGGGTGACGTGTCCAGTTGCGACAGTATTTCTCTGCGACGTCGTTTGAGTTAGTAGAGATCTGTTTTGGCTTAGAGCGAGATCTGTTGCAAGATCTGTTTGCGAGCAGGAATATCAGTTGCGATAGCTTAAGTTGTCGGTGGAGCTGTCGTCAGCAGTGATATTTAATAGGGAGCTTGGTCTTGTTCTCTATTATTGTTCCTGACACTTAGATTATTTACCGATTGCCAAATCCTGTCGCGATACCCTAGCTACTGTTCACCGAACCTTATCTTCTTAGATTGCCGGCGATCGACAGCTCCGACGAGAGCGAGAGTGGTAGCGTTGGACTCCTCTTGCTGAGACCTTTGTTTGGATATTGTTTTCGAGCGTTTGCTTTAAGCTGGTGAGGTGTGCGAAGACATCTCCATTGTGTAATCTGTTAGCATAAGCGTCGGATTTCTCTCCTAGCTTTTTGGGGTAAGTTCAGATCCTGCCTTTAAGCTTGTTAGAGCTTTCTGTGATGTTTGATGAGGTAGGATAGCGCTGGTTGAGTGGTAGCTCCCGGCTGTTGCTTTTCTGTGCTTCGGTCTTTGAGCAGTTGTTGTGTTGCCGTTGAGCAGGTCGTGGATCTGCATCATTGTGGCAATATGCTTTGTTGTAATTATAGCTCAGAAGACTTGAGGTACGGATGTGAGCTTATTTACAGCTTAGTATTGAGCATGGATTATATGCTTGGCTGTGTGTGTGCTCTGTGCTGTTATTACTTGTGCCTGTGTTATAATATCAGATGTTGCATTTGCATATACGCATATTGCTGTCGAGCCCTGTTTTTCTAGCTATGCCTGTTCTGTTGAATTGTGAGTACCAGGATGCTATGTTCAAGGACGAGCGGGTAGTTCCCGTATACCTTGGAGGCTAAGCGGGTAACTACCGTACCTCATTCTCCCTGCTGGGTCTGTTAGCTGCTATGAGCGGAGTGGGTAGCTCCCACATCTCATGAGTGAGCAACAGCAGGTGGAGTTGTTTAGCATCTGGTACGGTGTACTGGAAATGAGTGGGTAGCTCCCATGTGCTCAGTACACCCGTGGCCACGAACTGATTGTTCCTTTGTTCAGATCTTGCTGTTGAGTTGTTGTTGAGATCCTTTGGATCCCTGCTTTCGGTTGTAGCCTTGATCCCTTGCATAGCATTTGCATATTTATCTGTGTTTTCCTTATGCTATTTATTGCTGCTCTCCGTACTCGGGTTTGACCCCGAGGTCCCTCTGGAGCTGGTGTTTGTTGCCTGTGTGTTGTTTCCAGGTTTCCCAGGTTTCTCTGCTGGTCGTGACTTTGACCCAGCTGGAGGTGCCCCAGGAGGTGGATAGAGTGTCCCAGTTAGCGTGTAGCATATATGTACTAGTACTGTTAGCCGGGGAATGCCCTGTGCTTGTGGGATTGTGTTATTCGTTGTAGTACTGGTATTTTTGTTTGTATAAATGTTGTACTGTTGTACCTAGTGTTTGTAAAATACTGGGATTACTTTGAGTATTGTGTATTTTAAATTATATGTTTTAAACCGTCAGGCCTAAAGCAAAAATTTTAAGCCACTTTTTGTATGCTTCCGCTATGTTTGCGTGGTTTAACTCTGAGAAGAGCACGAGGCCTGACATTTTAGTATCAGAGCTTAAGCTGTGATAAGCTCGATTTCTGTAGATCACACTTGAGTCTAGGCACAGTGTTGTGTGTTGTATGTGCTTGACTATGTGATCTATATGCTGCATTTACTGGTGCTGTATTTGTTCTGTTGTGATCTTACCCTCTTAGTGTTTCTTAGATGCCACCTAGACGTAGGGGTAGAGGTAGAGGGTAGGTTCCGGAAGAGTCGGAAGGTCAGACAGAAGGTGATCAGCGTAGTTTTCCCCTTCGTGGTCGTGGTAGGCATGCCGAGGATGAGGTTGATGAGTTGGCTGCTCGTGTGAATGACATGGAGCTTGTCATGGCGAGGTTTCAGCATATGAACCCTCAGGTTTTCAATGGGGAAGAGTCTAGTGCTGATGCAGATTAATGGTTACAGCATGTCAATGGTTTGTTCAACCGTGTGCAGTATGACGATGAACTCAAGTTGAGTCTGGCTACTTTCCAGTTGAGGAAAGGAGAGGAGCGTTGGTGGAGAGGTGCTTCGAGGACTTTGGAAGAGACTGGAGTAGGGATTACTTGGGACAGTTTTTGTGTTGCTTTCCATCAGGAGTATGTCCCGGAGTCCTATGTGAACGCTCGTGAGCGTGAGTTCGATAACTTGGAGCAGGGCAGTATGTGTGCTAGAGAATATGCCCGTAGGTTTTCTTCCCTTCTTGCGTACGTGCCGCATGTTTCTGGCCGGGAGAGAGCGAAGAGAACTGTGACGCCCGAACCCACGGGAATCACGAATTGGGGAGTAAATAAAAATTTTCGAAATAAAAGAAGGCTAAAAGGTAATTTGTTATAAGCTGTATATCTTATAACTTAAAAGAAATCGAAACACAAGACAACTCAAAGACTAGCAGATACTTATTTGCGCGCCAACTACTGAAGACATTTGCGGAAAAAACAACTATGACACGGAAAACGTCCGCCCTTGGACAAACACACACCACCCAGCAGCTGATTTCAAGTTTCACCTTCTGTTCGTTCTCCAGCTGTCGCACCTGCACCATTTTAAAAGCTAGTGAGCCTAGGGGCTCAGCAAGTAAAACCTGAATAATAACAAGTTTAAATACGCAGGTAGACATCTGTTCGATACAAACATTTCATAAACATTTCTTTCTTTAAACATGGAGACAGGGGTTAATAGCCCAGATCTCATCATCAATGTCTTTTCTTTATATTTATGGCATATAAGCTCCTCATGGTCCGTGTTGCACTTTGATCAAAATGACTTCCGATATCAGTTTTAGCATATAGATCATATGAAAGGGCAGTCGACATCTAGACAACTGCTCACCCTTCTCCTTGGTGACCGTCAACTATCTATGCCATAATCTTAAAATAAACTTTGTTCCATTAACATCCTTTCTTTCTTTGAAATTCTTAAACATCATCGGGTTCAATTATTTAAAACTCTCGCTTCCCATTTTTAAAACTTTACTGAGTATCGAATTCGACTTTAGGAAACATAACATTTAAATGAGACCAGTCGCAAAGAATAGGAATCAGTCGTAAGAAAATGGAACAGTACTTATGAAACAAAACAGATTTCTACTGTTCACAAATATCGCTAAAAGAAACCAGCTGGAATGAACAGAAACCAGCTGCAAGATCTTTTACTAAAACAATGTATTAAATGAAACGATGTCGTTGAAGTAAGTGACAGATATGATGACGTAAGAATATCTGCTGATATTTTGTAACTTAAGGGAACGACGTCGTTAGTGCATCAACCAGTTGTAAGTAAAAAGGTTAAACAACCAGTCGCAATGAACAGTACCAGTCGCAAGACTAATACCAGCTGCAATGAATAACCAGTCGCAATGAACAGTACTTTAGAAACAAATATTGCAACTGCTGAAATTTGACAATAAAATGCATCTGCTGATGAACAGTGCATCTACTGGATTTTAATAACAAACATACATAAAACTGGGTATATGTAACATCAAAACAACAACTATGCTATCAGCCGTTGCCTATCAAACCAAACTTCATAATGATTCGACTAGCAACTACCGATTACACCGTTATCAAATTCTGATATTACAACTACTAAATTGAAGAACATTCATAAAAATTCTGGGAATAAAATCGAATTCTCAGCACTTTAAAACGTCATAAACTTTCTGGAAAACATTTGGAAGCATCATAAACATCAAAACATCATTTTCGAACCCATCTTCTTTCCTTTGAACATGTGTAAAATCATTTTAAACATGAACACTAAACATAACATAACATAGAGGCAAGGAGACTCAAGAACATCAATATATGCTTTAAATGGTGAGTCAAAAATAAGCTTTTAATTGCCTTAAACAAAGCTTTGCGACGGCAACCAATTCCTACAGAAATCTTCTCTTTGAGTAACGCACGAACTCTTCTGGAAATATTTTGAAGAACACTTCAAGATTTTTCTTTGCAAATGATAAAAATCTTACTTTGAAAACAGGTTTTTATATGAAAGGGATTACTAGCAAGCTACTTGTAAAATCAAGCATGACACACTTATAAAATTTAGCAAAATTCCCTTTATATCATTTTAATTTGTAAAACACCAAACCTTTTTCAAAAGAAATCATTTGTCCTCCTTAAAATATTTTTCAATCGATTTAAAACCAGCTTGTGCATCACTCTTTGGAGTCATCTGCTGGAATCAGCCGAAACGCATCTTATATTCTGAAATCAATGAATCAGTAAATACATAACATTTAAAATTGCCAATTTGGCCCATGAGATCAATAAAATGCATAAATGTGGTCCTATGGATTTTGGGGCGTTACAACTCTACCCTCCTTATTGAAATTTCATCCTCGAAATTTACGTACCAAATAAATGTGGGTAAGACTTAGCATATCAACTTCTGTTTTCCAAGTTGCTTCTCGCTCCGACTGGTTAGACCATTGTATCTTAACCATAGGAATACTACGGTTTCTTAATCTTCAATTTCTCGGAGGAGAATTCTTTCTGTTCGCTCTTCATAACTTAAATCCGGTGTTAACTGGATTGGTTCATGACTTAATATATGCGAAGGGTTGGGAACATATTTCCTCAAAGCTGATACATGAAAAACATTGTGCACTGCTGAAAGCTGCGGTGGTAGTGCTAAACGATAGGCTAAAGTTCCTATCTTCTCCAAAATTTCATATGGTCCAATATATCTTGGACTCAATTTTCCTTTCTTTCCAAAACGCATAACTCCTTTCATTGGAGCTATCCTCAAAAATACGTGATCACCTATCTCAAAATTCAGTTCCCTTCTTCGATTATCTGCATAACTTTTCTGTCGACTCTGAGCAGCTTTCATTCTTTCTCTTATCTTCCTACTAAACGATAGGCTAAAGTTCCTATCTTCTCCAAAATTTCATATGGTCCAATATATCTTGGACTCAATTTTCCTTTCTTTCCAAAACGCATAACTCCTTTCATTGGAGCTATCCTCAAAAATACGTGATCACCTATCTCAAAATTCAGTTCCCTTCTTCGATTATCTGCATAACTTTTCT
>KV018501.1:168791-186611 GCA_001598015.1 Dorcoceras hygrometricum
TTATTTCTGTTGTATTATTGCTCTCCGTACTGGGGTTTGACCCCATGTCCCTCCGGGGCTTGGTTTGTTTCTTTGTTGCGTTGTTTTCAGAAATCCCAGGTTCTACAGCTGGTCGTGGTTTCAACCCAGCTGGTGGTGCCCCAGGAGGTGGCTAGTGTGTCCCAGTAGCATATAGCATATATATATATGTATCAGTTAGTCAGGGGGATGCCCTGTGCTTTGTTGTTGTACCCGTAGGGGGAGATATGATACATATTGAACTTATGTATGCTTGTGGTTAAATGTGTATGATTTGAGAAACTTATTTTAAGTATTGTTGTATTTTAAATTATACGTTTAAAACCGTCGGGCCTAAAAAGCGAAAATTTTACCCTCTTTTTGATAGCTTCCGCATGTGTTTATCTGTTGTGAGCACGAGGCCTGACAACCTATGTGCCACGGGGTAACTCTATCTAAGTCTATGTATCCAAAGACTGATTAGGAGATAGAGAGTATGACACGTGTGCCATATGCCTCGATAATAGGTAGCATTATGTATGGCATGATCTCAACTAGACCGGATGTCGCATATGCTCTGAGTGTCACGAGCCGCTACCAGGCCAACCTCGGCCAAATGCATTGGAAGGTCGTGAAAGATATTCTTAAGTACTTACGAAGGACTAAGAATATGTTCATGGTCTATGGGGGTGGTGAACTGAAATTGGAAGGCTACACTGATTCTAGCTTCCAATGTGACGTGGATGATTCGAAGTCAACCTCTGGATTTGTATTCATGCTCAATGGTGGTGCTGACTCTAGGAAGAGTTCCAAGCAAGACACCATCGCAGATTCAACCACTGAGGCTGAATACATCGCAGCATCAGCTGCTGCTAAAGAGGCGGTTTGAATAAGAAATTTCGTCCAAGAGTTGGGCGTAATCCCTGAGGAGTTGGTCCAGTCCCGGTGTACTGTGACAACACGGGTGCCGTTGCGCAAGCAAAGGAGCCTAGGTCTCACCAAAGATCCAAACATATACTGAGGAAATACCACATAATCCAGGATATTGTGGGTAGAGGTGACATAGCAGTCAAGAGAGTCGCCTCTGCAGACAACATTGCTGATCCACTTATGAAGCCCTTGCCAGGACCGTTGTTTGAAAAACATCACGAAACAATGTGACTGCGTATGATGAGTGGTTGGCTATAGGGCAAGTGGGAGATTGTTAGAGTAGATGCCCAACTAGCCAACTTGTGGCTTGTGGGTTTTATTGACTCTTGTGTATGACGATCTTTATTTATGAAATACACATTTCTTTTATGGCATTCTTTATTTTCATTATGTTATAATGTTAACAATTGCATTGGATAAAGACCTAGAATGAACCGTAGTGTATGTTAGATGTGATAGTGGATATGATGGCTATCATGAAACACATCTAATAGTCAATGTGTATTCTGAACTCGTTCCTAGTCGATTGGGCCGTCAAAATGAGGATAAGGCCGCCCGAGCTTGAGACTAGCATCTGCGATGTGAAGTACCATGTTTCATTGGTAGGGAACATTGTGATGTTCTGAGCATGCAGATGGATAGTGACCTAGTTATCTATCGAACTACCCTCGTTCGGACTTTCCAAGTGGTTACCATTTATCGAGTGGATAAGTCCGAGGTCTTGGTTGTACTGATTAGTCCTCACTACTCGAAACGTCATTGAGACTCTACATGATAGGTGCCTCACTTTGACCCATTTACCGACTCAGTTGGGGTCATTAGGTGGCGGTATTGGGTGAGGACCCGATGCATGTAGGAGTCGATGCTTCGTTGTCGAGGATTCACCGCTCACTTTTTATGCGTGGATATCCTATGCTATCTGAGGAGATAATAGTGTGATAAATCTCTGGCCAGAGTACTAGATGTGTTTTAGGTAAATGGGTTTACCTAGTAACACACGTGATGTCACTATTTGATCTCCGAGATGTATGCATAGTTATTAGATCTCTAGCGACTCTCGATGTACCAATGGTCGTTGATCTGATCGGGATATATGTGTTGAAAGGACTGTACTGTACGCTAACCACGACCAACTGGTTCTTTCAGGCACTATCAATGATACCTAGGGGATCATGGGGCGATGTTGCTAGGCGCTTTACCATGATCCGATGGGTCAGTACGAAATTGTGATTTCGGAGTCACAATGGTTGTGGGCCCATGGTTAGCTGTATCCCTGAACCATTGAGGGTCACACAAGTACTGGATTCACGATTCCTGCACGGAAACTGAGCTCAATGTGTTGAGCAGAGGAGGAGGAATTTAGGGAGTGCGACTTCCTAAAAGTCAACAGGGGTCAAATTGCGATTTCCCAAAGTTGAAGGGCTAAACTGCAATTTTGGACTAGGTGGTCTGAAAAATTGTTTTCGCATCATAATAATCAGTTTTGGAAACTGTGTAGATCGGTCCGATCAGATCGTCGATCGGAGTTATGATGAAGCCACGGCGATGGAAATGAACCGAATGTTCATATGGACCTGGGCCAGACCCAGACCCATTGGGCCGGTCCAAGCCCATCACTAGTCTACATATGCATGACCTAGGGTTGATGTATGACACACTACACAACACAAAACCCTAGCCTCCAAGCGCCGCCCACCCCTCTCCTGCACGCCTCTCTCGGTCGCCGCCGCGCCGTGATCGGACTTGTTCCGATCATTTTGTCGTGGAGATTTCATACATGGAAAATTCGTCAGCTCTTCTAGTGCAGACTGACGAAGGAGTCCTGTTTCCAGTCGTGGACCGGATTAGGAGATCTACCGCCACCTACCGTTGAAGTGCCAGATTCCCTGTGAATCTGGTCGGAGCCAGGCGCCTAGACGCCAGCAAGGTAACGCTCTAAAACATCCTATGTATGTTTTATTGCATTAGTTATTATGTATTGACCGTTCCCGGTGCAATTTGTTTTTAAAAACTTCCGCTGCGCCCCGGGAAATGGGTTCCGGATCCACCGCTGTGCCAACAGATCGAATGTAGAAACGGCTTGATCGATTCATGAGGGAGGAAAAACAGAGAAATTGCAGAGGGAAGAAAATAGAAGAACGAAGCAGTCGACCACCATTAGAGAGGAGCTTACAACGACGTCGACTGCTGAGTTCTAATCAGCTCTTTAGGAGCATTTCCCAGTGTGAGAGATTTATCATTTGAGAGTTGAGCGATACACTGTAAAATCTCACACACACAGATTCACTCGCATATTTTGAGAGATGTGCGAAATTGATTAGCGAGTGAATCACAAACAAATATCAGATCCCGTCCAAGCACGAATACGTTAAACTCTGTGTCTGTAGTCTTTGAACAGAGACGTTAAACAAGTTCTGAGTGAGACAGCTGAGGGCCGGTGGAGTCTAGGAGTTCTCGCAGCTTTTGGCTACGGGATCGGGTCTGTACACGAGGTGTAGATCAAATCTTCTAGTGGAACCTTCCTGAAGAAGGAAGAAGGGGAGATGTAGGATATTTATATCCGAACTTCCATAAACAAACAACAATGTATTGTATTCTTTTATTTACAGTATTCCGCATATGCATTTTACATTAGCACGCACGCCAGGGGAGATGTAGGATATTTATATCCGAACTTCCATAAACAAACAACAATGTATTGTATTCTTTTATTTACAGTATTCCGCATATGCATTTTACATTAGCACGCACGCATCAAAACACACACTTGCACAGTCAAACAGATTTCTGTTTAAAGAAATCTGTTTGCATTGAGTTTTAAAATTAGGATTCATTTCTGGTGTTTTCCGCATGTTTTTATTACATACCAGATCTATCTCCGATGCTCTATTTAACGTTCAAGAAGCTTGAGCTATTGTAGCTCCTTTATAGCAGCGCAAAATTTTTTATTTATCAGTAGCAGCGCTTGCTTGCATTAATTTCCTATGCTTCGGTCCTAACACTAGCATTAGAGCAGCTCAGAGGACTGATCCATCCATCCATGAGTTAAAGCTGAAGGTGAGAGCTGGTCAGCTTGAGGAGTATTCTGTTTCTTCTGATGGTTGCTTGAGGTTTCGTGGCAGGCTTGTTGTGCCAAATCTGATTGATCTTTGAGAAGAGATCTTGCGAGAAGCGTACTGCAGTAGATACAGTGTCCATCCTGGTGCAAGAAAGATGTATCATGCCTTGAAGCAGCATTACTAGTGGGAAGGTTTGAAGAGTGATGTTGAAGATTTTGTAGCCCGATTTCTGGATTGTCAGCAAGTCAAGGCAGAGAGGATGAGACCTGGTGGTTTGTTGCATAGCTTAGAAGTGCCCCAATGGAATTGGGAGCACATAGCTATGGATTTTGTCACGCATTTTCCCCGTTCTAGCAGAGGTTGTGATGCTGTGTGGGTTGTGGTAGACAAATTGTCAAAGTCTGCGCATTTCATTCCCTACAACATAAGCTATTCTTTGAAGAAGATGGCGAAGTTTTACATAGATTTTGTGGTACGTTTGCATGGTGTGCGAGTTTCGATTGTTTCAGATCGTGATCCTAGATTTATTTCCAGGTTTTGGAAGAGTTTGCAAACAGCTTTGGGAACTAGATTGGCTATGAGTACAGCGTATCAACCCCAGACAGATGGCCAATCGGAGAGAACTATCCATATTTAAATGTTGAGAGATGTTGTGATGGACTTCAGTGGTAGCTGGCAAGACTCATTGTCTTTGGTTGAGTTTTCCTACGATAACAGCTATCAGGTCACGATTGGCATGACACCATTTGAAGCTTTGTATGGCAGAAAGTGTAGATCGCCAGTATGTTGGGAAGAAGTGGGGAGAAGCAGCTGTTCTTCGCCAGAGTTTGTGCAGCAGATGAGATCAGGTGGATTTAATTCGCGAGAGAATGAAAGCTGCTCAAGATCCAAGCCAGTTATGCGAATAAGATACGTAGGCCTTTAGAGTTTGAGTTTGGTGATCTAGTTTTCCTTAAGGTTTCTCCTTTCCGTAGCGTTATGAGATTTGGTCTCAAGGGTAAATTAGCTCCTCGCTATGTTGGTCCTTATGAGATCTTAGAAGGATTGGTCCTTTGGCTTATCGGTAGTTGTTGCCACCAGATTTGTCTTCCTTACATAATGTGTTTCATGTTTCGATGTTGAGGAAGTATGAGCCAGATCCCTCGCATGTGTTGAGAACTGACGAGGTTGAGTTAGATCGGACTTTGAGCCATGTTGAGTATCCCTTGCATATCTTGGATAGAAAAGAGAAACAGCTGAGGAACAAAACCATTCCCTTGGTGATGGTTCAATGGAGCAAGCACGGTAGAGAAGAAGATACTTGGGAACTGGAAGAGAAGATGCAACATGAATGGCCGCATCTGTTTGAGTAGATGTTGTTTTAGTTCCAGTAGTTGCTTGTATTTCTTTACCCAGTTATCTTGAACTCTTGTTTCGGAGTTGATTGATTTCGAGGACGAAATCCTGTTTTAGTGGGGGAGAGATGTGAGACCCGAAAGCTGATAAGATTAATTGAGTTAATTAATCGGGTTCTGTTTGTTCTTAGAACAGCTATGGTTAGTTGAGTTCTTTCGTGGAAGCTGTTCAGTAGTTAGCGCAGGTCATCGCTGAATGTTGGCGCTCAGCAGTGGTGACGTCAGCAGTAGTGGTTGTATTCAGCAGTCGTAGCGAGATCAGCAGTCGCTGAGCAGTAGCGAGTGCGCTAGCGTGTTTCAGTAGCGGGTGCTAGTACGTCATCGTTTGGATTAGTTGGAACGACAACGTTTTGGATTAGCGAATAAGAATCAGCTGTGAGTTGCGTTAGCGTCAGCTGAGTGAGAGATCTGTTGTAGCGTTGTTAACAGCTGTTGGTTAGTATTCAGCAGTGAGTAGAAGGTGACGTGTCCAGTTGCGACAGTAGTTCTCTGCGACGTCATTTGAGTTAGTAGAGATCTGTTTTGGCTTAGAGCGAGATATGTTGCAAGATCTGCATGCGAGCGGGAATATCTGTTGCGATAGCTTAAGTTGTCGGTGGAGCTGTTGTCAGCAGTGAGATTTAATAGGGAGCTTGGTCTTGTTCTCTATTATTGTTCCCGACACTTAGAATATTTCTCGATTGCCAAATCCGTCGCGATACCCTAGCTACTGTTCACCGAACCTTATCTTCTTCGATTGCCGGTGATAGACAGCTCCGACGAGAGCGAGAGTGGTAGCGTTGGACTCCTCTTGCTGAGATGCTTCGTTTGGATATTGTTTTCGAAAGTTTTCTTTAATCTGGTGAGGTGTGCGAAGACATATCTCTTGTGTAATCTGTTATCATAAGCGTCGGATTTCTCTCCTATATTTTTGGGATAAGTTCAGATCCTGCCTTTAAGATTGTTAGATATTTCTATGATGTTTGATGAGGTAGGATAGCGCTGGTTGAGTGGTAGCTCCCGGCTGTTGCTTTTCTGTGCTTCGGTCTTTGAGCAATTGTTTTGTTGCCGTTGAGCAGATGGTGGATCTGCGTCATTGTGGCAATCTGCTTTGTTGTAATTATAGCTCAGAAGACTTGAGGTACGGATGTGAGCTTGTTTACAGCTTAGGATTGAGCATGGATTGTATGCTTGGCTGTGTGTGTGCTCTGTGTTGTTAATACTTGTGCCTGTGTTATAATATCAGCTGTTGCATTTGCATACACGCATATTACTGTCGAGCCCTGTTTTGCTAGCTATGCATGTTCTGTTGAATTTTGAGTACCAGGATGCTATGTTCAAGGACGAGCGGGTAGTTCCCATATACCTTGAAGGCTGAGCGGGTAACTCCCGTACCTCATTCTCCCTGCTGGGTCTGTTATCTTCTATGAGTGGAGTGGGTAGCTCCCACATCTCATGAGTGAGCAACAGCAGGTGGAGTTGTTTGTTTAGCATCTGGTACGGTGTACTGGAGATGAGTGGGTAGCTCCCATGTGCTCAGTATACCCATGGCCACGAACTGATTGTTCCTTTGTTCAGATCTTGCTGTTAAGCTGTTGTTGAGATCCTTTGGCTCCCTGCTTTTGGTTGTAGCCTTGATCCCTTGCATAACATTTGCATATTTATCTGTGTTTTCCTTATGCTGTTTATTGCTGCTCTCCGTACTGGGGTTTGACCCCGAGGTCCTCTGGAGCTGGTGTTTGTTGCCTGTGTGTTGTTTCCAGTTTTCCCAGGTTTCTCTGCTGTTCGTGGCTTTGACCCAACTGGAAGTGCCCCAGGAGGTGGATAGAGTGTACCAGTTAGCGTATAGCATATATGTACTAGTACTGTTAGCCGGGGAATGCCCTGTGCTTGTGGGATTGTGTTATTCGTTGTAGTACCGGTATTTGTGTTTGTATAAATGCTGTACTGTTGTACCAAGTGTTTGTAAAATACTGGGATTACTTTTAATATTGTGTATTTTAAATTATATGTTTTAAACCGTCAGGCCTAAAGCGAAAATTTTAAGCCACTTTTTGTATGCTTCCGCTATGTTTGCGTGGTTTAACTCTGAGAAGAGCACGAGGCCTGACATTTGCCATTCCAGATCTCATAGGGTGTGACCCCGTGTCGTTTATTTATCATTGTTCTATTTTGAGTATAACAAGCTGTGTTGACGGCTTCAGCCCAAAATTCACTTGAGATGCCAGAATCAGAAATCATAGTTGTGGCAGCTTCTTTCAAAGTACGATTTCTACGCTCAGCCAGTCCATTCTATTGAGGTGTTCTTGCTGCAAACAACTCATGTTTGATTCCAATATCATCCAGATAGGAGGAGATTTTAAAATTTACAAATTCTGTTCCTCTATCACTCCTAATCCGATTGACATTACAAGACTGCTCATTTTGAAGACGTTTTAAAAGCTTGATCAGCTGGTCGGCAGTTTGATCTTTTGACTTCAAAAATAACACCCAAGTAAACTTGGAGAAATCATCGACCACAAAAAGGGTATATTTCATTCCCCCTAAGTTGGTTACGGATATTGGGCCGAAAAGATCCATATGTAAGAGATCCAGCTTTCGAAAGGTTTTTGTATTGCCTTTAAGTTTAAAAGTAGATTTGATGTGTTTCCCCAGCTGACAAGCGGAGAAAACCTTGTCCTTTGAAAATTTTAAATTGGGTAAGCCATCGACCAGCTTGTTTTTACTCAAATTGGCGATAGTTTTGAAATTCAAATGATTCATCCGTTGATGTCATAACCAACATTTTGAGGCGTCAACAACTAGACAAGTGTGCTCTTTATGCGGCTGGTCTGACTAATCTAGTTTGTAAGTATTCCAGATCGATATCCTATGAGAATAGTCAAACCCTCTGGATTAAGAACTATGCATGTGTGTTTTTGAAATTTAACAGAATAGTCACTATCACATAGCTGACTTATACTAATCAAGTTGTAATACAGATTTTCAACAAGAAGTACATTGTTTACTGTAAAGTTACCATGGGTAAGCTTACCCTTACCCACGGTGTTACCATTTGAATTGTCACCAAAGGTGATTTTAGGTCCATTGCATGATTTTATATCTGAGAGTAGCTTGGCATCCCCAGTCATGTGTCTGGAACATCCACTGTCCAGATACCACGTAGACTGCTCCAGTCTTGATGTCTTTCGTTCCTGAAATCACAAATCAATACAACTTGGTACCCTTTGATTCAATTGGCTCCAGGTTTGATTAGACCTTTTGAAACCCACACTTAGATAATCCTAATCCATTTACCAGTGTATACATCAAAGCTTTTGTGTGATCCGTGTGTGTTCTTTGTTATGGTGTGATTATGATAGGCAGCATAAGGGTTTCTAGAGCTGGGCTTTAGATAGTGTGGCTTGTACTGTCAGTCCTTAGTTGAAGATTTGTTGAGCTGGTTTATTTTGTTGAATTTAGGCTTTATTTTACAAATTCAACTCTTTTGTTTAGCCAGCTCTCCCTATGATTCTCAGGAGCAGTGTATCCTAGTCCACAAAATCTTCCTTGCAGGATCAAGGACCTAACTGCCATCACAGTATCACCAGAATTTTCTTCAGCAATCTGTTCCCGGCTAGATTTTACAAAGTTTATTGTCTTAAACTTTGTTCCTCCTTACTTGGATTGCTGCTGGTTTCTGAGGTACTGCTTTCATAGCTACATGATAGGATCAATATGGCACGAAAACAGGCCTGCCTAGGAGTTCATAAGGGGTGGTTGAATGAACTCCTTGATATTTTTAAATTTTCGAAAATGTTTAAAACTATTTTTACAAGCACTGCTTAACTTAAGTCCGAGTTACCAGACTTAATATATCTCAGTTTAATGGCTGATCTTTTGGCTAACAAAAATATGCGGAATAAAGCCAATAAATCAGTGAATAGTATAAATCAGTAAATAAATTCGTAATGTAAAAGTTAAGGGACAGAGTTTGTTTGTGGAAGTTCGGATATAACTATCCTACGTCTCCCCTTCTTCCTTTTCAGGAAGGTTCCACTAGAATCTTTGATGGTTACAGGCCTTCTGAAAACACCCAATCACCGAGCCTCGCTCCAGGTGAACTCCTAGCAACACCAAATACAAAGTGCAGACGCAGCTGCTGGAAATAGGTAACGGAAAGATGTTTTGCGAACTGCTTCACAAAGCCAGTTCGTTACAGACTCAATAAGATATGACAGTGAAATACAAAACTATGAGACTGTAAATTCTCTGGTTTCTAAACAACGAAACACGATTCAAAAGATTGAACCAGAGAAAGACTCGAAGGTAAAGCTGTGAATGCTTGATTGAAAGTTCTTCGAGTTGTGAGCTTTTTGAGAATAGCTTCAAATTGCAATGCGCTCAGAAAATTGGCAGAGTGACGGTAAGTATCAATAGCGAAGGTGTTTCTTCAATTCAAACTTCTGCTATTTATAGTCTTCGTTCACAACGGTCGATTAACTCTGTAAAAGGAAAATAAAATCCCTTTTTGAGATCTGATAATCTGTAACCGTATATCCTGCTCCACCAAATGGTAAATTGCACATCGTCAGAACCAGATTGTCGTTTTCCATATTTGTGCAATCATCGTATAACGTCCTCTTTAAGATGTACTATTTACCAAAAATAGAACCGATCTTGTCTCCTTAATTCCAGGCAATTGTACGATTCTGTTATGGCCATCGATCTTTTCCAATTTGTGTATATGATCGAATTTGAATCAATTCATTGTTTGTACATCAGCTGATGACTTGAACATCTGAAAGTATGCACCAGCTGATAGCTTCAACTCCTGAAAATATGCACCAGCTGATCGCTTGAAATATCTCCCTTTGTGTATATTGATGAATATGACGTAACGGCTGGTTACAACGCCTGAAAACTTCATCACCTGATTTGTCCAACAGCTGAAATACCAACGGCTGATATACCAGTAGATGATTATATGCAAACCCATCGGCTGAATCCTAGCGCTAATCCAATACGCTATCGTTTCAACTTATCCAAACGCTGTCCTTTTGCAATCTTCAACGAAATACGCTAAAAATCAACAACTTGCCTCTGAAACTAATACATCTGCTGATTACTAACCAACGACTGATTATACCAACGGCTGAAAAAATACCAAATGCTAACGTAGAAATCCATCGACTGATCCAGTACCATAAACTGATAATCTGTAATAATTCAACCTCTGAAATAATCCCGAATATCAACATCTGATATCTAGCATCTGAAAATCTCAACGCAACATCTGAATACTTCCACTTAACAACCATCAGCTGAATATCAACCCGTCGACTGAAATATGCTATGTTTCAAATACGTAGTTGATATCATCGTCTGTCTGTCCAGATCTAGCTTAACTTCAGTACTTATATTATTTTGTTATCACCAAAACTTAATAAATTTTATCCTAACAATTTCCCCCTTTTTGGTGATGACAAAACTTAGCAGTCGAGATAAAAGAATGAGCAAAAATAAATTGCACAAGGTCTGCTGAAATGTTAAATTTCATTGGACTGTTTAAGTACATAAGATCAATCAGCAATATCATCCTAGCCAATCCTCAAAAGATCTCCTGAACGTTCCACCATTGTCATATCGCCTTCTCTTCGAATGACCACTTCTGTTACCAGAACTGCACCTTTCACCGCTTCTGCCTCTGCCTCGACCTTCTCTGCTCATACTACCACTAAAACTGTCTACAATATCTGTTGTGCGAACATTGTCACCACCTGTATTGCCACTGCCTTTTCCTTGATCATCAGGAGGAGGTTGAGGTCCTCGGCTGCTGCTATATTCCCCCTTTTTGTCATTACCGCCCCGATTAATATAATTCACAAGTTCGCTCAGCTGGCCGGTAATGAGATTTAGGGACTCCTGTGCCTTAGCACTAGATTCTAGAAGATCATTGCGAGTAGCTGCAACCTGCTCATCTAATTATGTGACTTTTGCATTGAGCTCTTTTACCTCCCTTCCAACATCAACGACATCAAAGGCAGCAGTAGCGGCCTGAGCACTGAGTTGCTTTTGGGATGATTTGATATCCAGCGACAAGAGATGCTTTTGATTATGTGAATCTTTTCGCAACACTCCGAGCACTCTGTCTTGTTCGTCAAAGCGTGCTGTAAATCTCTTCTCCATGTCGTGGAGGTGCAGTAGAAGTGTGTCTTTGAGCTTAACACCATCATCCCTGTCTCTGATTTGTTCAATCGAAGCTCGCAGTTGGTCTAACGCCTCAGTGACATCAGGAGTGGCAGTAGCTGGTAGAGAGAACGAAGTAGTAGCAGTGTCATGAGCGTCAAAATGCATAGAATCATCGGAGCTAGAAGATGAGATGGGACAATGATCTAATAACTATACACTGGGAGCAACTGCAGCTGAATCCTGTGCAATCTGTACATTCCTCAAAACTGTTCTTTCAGAAGCAATAGATGAAACAAAACCGCGAATATCAGCTGCACTTAACCAACTGAATAAACTGTTCTGAACGAAAACTGTACAAAACTGAGATAATCGCAAAGAAAAAACTGTCGGCTGGCGAGAGACAAAACTGTACACTGGTTCAACAACTGAGAGAGATCGGCAAAAATTAATAGAACCCACTGGTAGCAATTTTCCGGAAATGAAGAATTCACCAACCGCTAAGCACACATCAGCCCATCTCTTCTTCATCAACTTGAAGAATGCACTGACTGCTGGAAGAGTGTCTACATAAGACAACTGCCTAGATGGAGTGTTGGTGTTGGTTCTGGCTATGACGGCACCTCGATCACGTGGGCGCCCTTCAAAAATTTTCGAGCAGCACGTCTTCTTCCACGTAAGACCGTGTGCTTTTGCCTGTTCCTTCAACTCTTCTAACACAAAAGAATGAATATCAGATAATCTATCCATGATTTTGAGGTCAACAGCAGACGAACCATCATCGGGGGCAAAATTTAGCTTCCTGGCCTCCAAAAATTTCCGTAACAACAGTTCTCTGTATTTCAGCAAAATATACATTCGCCGTTGAAGGGATACTCCAGTCGACTCTGCTTCAGCCCATGACAACACGAGTTCCTCCTTAGCAAAATAAGAATCATCTATTTGTAGCTTTTCTAACCTCTTAAATCTGAAAGAATAAAAGAATTTAGCCACCTCATCTATCACCTGCTCCCGTAACTTTACAAGACACTCAATATCAGCAAGAATCAACAAAATTTGTTCCTTCACCGGATTGCCCTTAACTGGGTCTTTCTCCAGAAGAGGCTCCTTCCCCTTATCATCGACCGGAATCTGTGGAAGACTGGCCAGGTACCAGGTCCTTTCATCGACTTCAGGAATTTTGATATCCTTGCCCAAGGTAACCTTTGTAATTTCCACACCAGCAGAAGGCAATGGGACATCCACTGGAATGGTCATTAAGATGTCCTCCACATACTTCGCCTCATCTGCTGATAGTTCACCAGCCTCTATCTCTGTTTCCTCCACCGACTCTTCCACAAAATAATCAGCTGCAGCATCTGCCCTGCTGACAGCCGCATCAACAGTCTGTAACTGCTGGTCCCCAACATCAATTGTTTCCATCTCCTCATCTTCCGTGTCACTGGCCATTTCAAAGACTCGCTCAGAATCACAGCACTTCATATGGAAGATCAAACCAAGGTACTAAATCATCAGCTGTTGTATCTGCCATCTGTTCATCCATATGCTTAGCAGCTGGTTCTTGCAAACTAGTCTCACTAGCAACTTCAACAGCTGGTTGTTCTGCAACGGATGTTCCTTCATCATCAGGGATAGCTGATTTAGCTTCCCTTGACTCCTCCACGATAGGCTCTTCGGCAGGTGCAGCAGGAATTGGCTCAATGATTTGAATGGGAACCGCTTCCAGTGCAACTGCCACCATCTCCACATTATCTGTCGAAGAACCAGATTTCTTCTTAGTCATCCTCTTTTTTTGACCACTGGTTCAGCCACAGGAACAGCAGCTGGTCGTTTCTTTGATGCAGCCTTTTTCTTGGGTGCCCTCATTACCTTTGGTGCATCAGCAGCTTCCTCCATACCAACTTTGTCATTTAGAGTGATATATCGATGCACAGTCGTCTCGGTTAAGATTTTTGGAGAGGGAAACTCCGAAGATTCTCTGTTAGGATAAAATTTATTAGTTTTGGTGATAACAAAATAAGACTAGTTGTTACTGAAAAACCAGCCGGTGAATTTTACAGGAGAACATTTTCAGTCGACGGGTTGATTTTCAGCAGTTGGTCTATTCGGAGGAATTCAGCATATGGAAGATTCTTAATCAGTTATCAACTTATAATCAGCCTTTGGAACAATCAGTCGTTGGTTTGATTTTAGTAGTTGAACTTTTCAGAGGTAACCAACAGGTAGATTCTTCCAGGGCAAATCAGTAGACAGTTGTTTTAGTTGCAGGCGCAAGCATTTGAGAGTTAGCGTGTGTGAGACCTGAAAAGTTAATTAAGATTAATTGTTGGATTAATCGTATTTTAGAGATTTCTGGTGGTTCAGATCTCTATTCGGGAAGCTTGGTTGGTATTTTCGGGTCAGATTTCACATTTTAAGCAATTCTGGAAGTTTTCGTATTTTTGAGTAGAGATCTGGTTATGAGATCTGGTTGTGAGATCTGGTTTTGTGTTAAGTGAAGTTTGGTAGCGTGTTTGTATCCAGCCGCTGCTTTATCTTGTTTGTAGAGGGCAGAACGGTAGCGTTTTGATAAGTTGGTGCGACGCCGTTTTGAGTATTGCGTCTGGTACCAGCTGCGAGAGATTTGTTTGCATGTGTGTCGTCTGGTTTTCCAGCTGAGAGCAGATGTCAACGATGGTCAACTCTAATGTAGCTTGCGTCTGGTTATTTTGCGAGAGCTAGCGTCTGGATGACGTAGGTTGTGCTTCGTCGTTTTTGGTTAGCGCTAAGGAATCCAGACGAGGGGTTAGCGACCAGCTGTTGGGTCTGTGCGACGTCGTTTACGTAAGTTGGAACACAGCGTTTTGATGCAACGTCTGGTACCAGCTTTTGGTTTGTGGAGCATCCAGTCGTTGGGTTGTCCAGCTTTTGGGTTTGAGGACCAGTCGCAAGTAGCGAGTGACGTGTCACTTTGCGACGTCGTCTTGTGTTGTGAGATTTCTTAGTTATGGGATTCAGCAGCTGTTGGTTGTTGCAACTGCTGGTTGAGATTTCAGTAGCGCAACTGCTGGTTTTGTCGGTGGACATGTTTAACCAGATTTCAGCCATTGCGAGTTATATTTATAGGAAGACTTGGTCTTCGATTTGAGATACCAGATCCCATACTTAGCGAAATATTCTCTCGATTGTCAACTCTGTTCTTCGAACCCTAGTACTGTTCACCGTTGATTTTATCCGGTGATTCCTGTCGTTTCCGACCATTGTTTGCTCGATTGTCAACTCTGTTCTTCGAACCCTAGTACTGTTCACCGTTGATTTTATCCGGTGATTCCTGTCGTTTCCGACCATTGTTTGATACGTTTGAGGTAGCGTTGGACTCCTCTCGAGAAGCTCTTCCATCCTATACCCGTTTTGGAGGCTGTTGTGGGCTGGAGCAGAAGCACGAAGTTGCTGGTTTAGCTCGTGCATTTCGTAGTTCAGGTAGAACTTCGTTAATTCGATGAGATCTTGTTCCTAGCCTAGAATTGAGCTTCCTGTTGAGTTATTGTGTAGGATGATAGCTGGTTGAGTATGTGTAGCTCCCAGCATGCTTTCTGTGTATTAGCGTCCTTGTGATTTATGCCTTGTGTGCTTCAACAGGTTGATATCCAGATTTCTCGGGACCTTTGCTTGTAGTAATTGTTGCACAGAAAGTATAAGGTATGGATTTGAGCTTGATGTAGCTTGGAATTGGCGTGAGATTTAATGTGAGGCTGCTGGGATGTTTCGGTGAACATGGCTGTGTATTTCTTGCTGAGCATTTGTGTTTATGCTAGCTGTTTTATTGATGTGCATACACGCATTGTTCATGCATTGTTTCAGATCCCTCGTGTATTGTATTTTGTAGCTTCCTATCTTGTATATTGCTGTTGTTTCTTACCAGGATGTGAGGGCGAGCGGCAATACCGCACTCTCATCTCCCTGCTGGGATTGTTAGCCACCATGCGCCGATTGGTTAACTACCACAGTTCATGGGCGAGGCAATGACAGGTTGAGTTGTTTGATGCATCTGGTATTCGGGTGTAGTGTCAAGGCGAGTGGCTCATTACCACACATTGAACACACCTCGTGTCCACTGATTCGTCGCAGATCTTCTGGAGCTATGTTTGAGTTCCTTGGCTCACTTGTTGGTTGTAGCCTTCAGCTGTTATCCGGTGTCTCATGCATAGCATCTGCATCTTATCTTATGCTTTTCTTTAGCTATTTCAGTTTCTCTTCGTACTGGGATTTGACCCCATGTCCCTCAGGGGCTTGGTTGTTTTCCTTGCTTGTGTTGTTTTCAGGGAATCCAGGTTTTACAGCTGGTCGTGGTTTTAACCAAGCTGGTGGTGCCCCAGGAGGTGGTTGAGTATCCCAGTAGCGTATAGCATATTTATATGTATCAGTACATTTAGCCAGGGGATGCCCTGCGCTTTGTCGTTGTATTTTGTTGTTGGAGTCTGATACATGTGTTGGGGATCCGGATCGTGCCCCACGGCGAGGCAGCGGAAGAACAGAAAATAGTGCCGGGAGACGATCAATACGAGTAATACAAAAACAGTTAATGGTCATACATAGGGTGTTCAAAACACTACCTTGCTGGCACTTGTGCCTGGCTCCAACCGTAGTTACAATAACGTCGGCTCTTCACGGTAGATTGCGGTAGATATCGCCAATCCGGTCCACGACCAGAATCAATCTCCCTCCAATCAGCCTGCACTAGAAGGCTGAAGGATCTTATCGCCAATGGATTCTCATCGAAAAACTAGGCCGGAAACAATTTTCCGGCGAAGCGGCGGCGGCGACGGCGGCGGCGGGCGGCGCACGGCGGCGGCGGCGAGGATGATGTAGAGAGGGGGCGGCGGCCAAGTGATTAGGGTTAGGGTTTAGAGTCTTGTGTGTTATAATGAGGTCTAATCTATATTTAAATAGATATTAGTGTTGGACTTGGACCGGCCCAACGGGCCCGGGTCCAACGGATGAACATTCAGTTCATCTCCATCACCGAGACTTCATCGTAACTCCGATCGCCGATCAGATCAAACCGATCGACTCAGTTTCCGAAACTGAATATTATGATCTGAAAAACCATATTTCAGAACCCCAGTGCAAAATGACCGTTTGCCCCTCAACAGCGGGAAACCCCGGTTTGACCCCTGTTGACTTTTAGGAAGTCGTACTCCCCAAAATCCTCTTTGTATGCTCAACACATTGAGCTGTGTATCCATGCGGGAATCTCGAATCCAGTACTTGTGTGACCCTCAATGGTTCACGGATACAGCTAGCCGTGGGCCCACAACCATTGCGGCTCCGGAATCACAATTCCGGACTTGCCCATCGGATCATGGTAAAGCGTCAAGCAACATCGCCCCATGATCCCCTAGGTATCACTGATAGTGCCTGAAAGAATCAGTTGGTCGTGGTTAGCGTACAGTACGGTCCTTTCAATCCATATATCCCGATCAGATCAACGATCATTGGTAAATCGAGAGTCGCCATAGATCCGATAGCTATGCATACATCTTGGAGATCGAATAGTGACATCGCGAGTGTAACTAGGTAAACACATTTACCTAAAACACATCTAGTACTCTGGCGAGAGATTTATATACTATTATCCCCTCAGATAGCATAGGATATCCACGCATGTCTGCGAGCGGTGAATCCTCGACAACGATGCATCGACTCCTACATGCATCGGGGTCTCACCCAATCCCGACGCCTTATGACCCCAAGTGAGTCGGCAAACGGGTCAAAGTGAGACGCCTATCATGTAGAGTCTCAATGACGTTTCGAGTCGTGAGGACTAATCAGTACAACCAAGACCTCGGACTTATCCACTCGACAAATGGTAACCACTTGGAAAGTCCGAACGAGGGTAGTTTGATAGATCACCAGGTCACTATCTATCTGCATGCTCAGAACATCACAATGTTCCCTACCAATGAAACATGGTACTTCGCATCGCAGATACTAGTCTCGAACTCGGGCGGCCTTATCCTCATTTTGACGGCCCAATCGACTGGGAACATGTTCAGAATACACAGTGACTATTAGATGTGTTTCATGATAGCCGTCATACCCACTATCACATCTAACATACACTTTAGTGTATTCTAGGTCTTTACTCAACGCAATTGTTAATCATTACACACATAATGAAAGTAAAGAACGCCATATAAAAGAATGTGAATATCATATATAAAGACTGTTTCATACAAGAGTCTATAAACCCACACGCCACAAGTTGGCTAGTTGGGCATCTACTCTAACAATCTCCCACTTGCCCTAAAGGC
>KV018501.1:186960-210087 GCA_001598015.1 Dorcoceras hygrometricum
ACTGAGAGAGAATCCCATTCTCTTTCAGATAATCTTGAAATTCAGCACTTAAGTATTCACCACCTCGATCAGATCGAAGTGCTTTAATACTTTTGCCTAATTGATTCTCTACTTCAGCCTTGAATTCCTTGAACCTTTCAAAGGATTCAGACTTGTACTTCATCAAGTACAAGTACCCATACCTAGAGTAATCATTGGTAAAGGTGATGAAGTATGTGTAACCATGTTTAGTACCAATACTAAACGGGCCGCACACATCAGTATGGATAAAATCCAATAGGTCTTGGGCACGCTCACCCTTGCCCTTGAAGGGTTGCTTGGTCATCTTTCCTTTGAGACAAGATTCACAAGTCGGTAGGGAGTTGATGTCTGACAGATCAAACAAATCACTCCTAACTAACTTGTTCATCCTACTTAGGGAAATGTGACCTAGCCTAGCGTGCCAAAGTTGTGCTGGGTTCAAGTTATCGTGTTTCCGTTTTATCGTTGTTGTGTGTGCTTCGACATCGCGAGTTGGAACGTCTTTTAATTTTAAGGTGTATACTTAAGAATATCCTTCACGGCCTTCCAATGCAATTGGCCGGGGTTGGCCTGGTAGCGGCTCGTGACACTTAGAACATATGCGACTTCCGGTCTAGTCGAGATCATGCCATACATAATACTACCTATAGCCGAGGCATATGGTACACGTGCCATAATCTCTATCTCTTCAGCAGTCTTTGGACACATAGACTTAGATAGAGTGACCCCGTGGCACACAGGTAGGTGTCCTCTCTTGGACTCTTCCATAGAGAACCTCTTAAGTATGGTATCGATGTAGGTAGCTTGGGTGAGTCCGAACATCCGTTTAGATCTATCCCGATAGATCTGTATTCCAAGAATATAGGATGATTCACCCATGTCCTTCATCGAAAATCTGCTAGACAACCATACCTTAGTTGACTGCAACATTCCTAAATCATTCCCAATGAGTAGAATGTCATCAACATAAAGTATGAGGAACGTCACAGCGCTTTTAACTACCTTCTTGTAGACACATGGCTCCTCGGGATTCTTGATGAAACCAAATTCCTTAATTGTTTCATCGAATCTTAGGTTCCAACTTCACGATGCTTGTTTGAGACCGTAGATCGATCTCTGAAGCTTGCATACCTTATGCTCGCTTCCAACAGATGTGAAACCCTCAGGCTGCGTCATATAGATCTCTTCCTTAATGTTTCCATTAAGGAACGCAGTTTTCACATCCATTTGCCATATCTCATAGTCGTACCATGCGGCTATGGCTAACAATATTCTAATTGACTTGAACATCGCGACTGGCGAGAAGGTTTCATCATAGTCAACACCTTGCCTTTGAGTGTAACCTTTTCGCGTACCAGTCGTGCCTTGTAGGTCATTACCTTACCATCAGGCCCAAGCTATCCAGTATAGCAGCGAGCGGGTTTTTCATCGAAACCAGTTTATAAAGCAGTTATACTGAAAAGAAAACAGACATCATTACTAACTATATATAAAATATACGCTAAGACATAAAACATGGTCATTAAGTTTTATGAATTACCCTCCCACTATTTTAACGATTTCACCACCCTCTAATGAAATCGAGAAAACAGGTTTCTTTAGTGGGTACACGGAGCCCAATCAAGCGATCATGGACCCGAATAATATCAGCCATCCATGACCCCCAAAAGGTAGTTTCCGATTGCAACCGGTGCAACCTCCATGTATTCACCTCACGTCCAGTAAGGGCCCAATAATATGACGCCGTTTACTATCACGTGTCAAGATTGACCCATCAATGTTGAGTCGTGAAGGACGGTCCCCTTAACGTCCCCAATAATATGAGCCAACGTTAAAGGGAGTTCCAACCGACTCACAACAATTGTCAATGACGTGGACAGCTTTCCGACATACATGACCCCCTCAATAATATGAGCCGGGCCATGTATACGGGTAGCATCGACGTACACCCATTGTTGATGGAAGGTAGGGTTAATTTAAACAAATTTAAATACCCTTTAGTTTATCGAATAAACATTTATCTTGATATGAGTTTTAAATCAAATTTAAAACGATGGATTTTATTTTTGAAAAATTTTGGTCTCATGCATATTTAAATCTAATTTAAAACATGCAACATGCGGATTCAATTAATCTATATATCAAATATATAAACAAATATTGGGATGATCGATCGCGAGAGCTATGCGGTCCGTGGTTGCCAGTCACGGAACTGGGTCCAATCCTAGGGGTAATGCAATATGCAATGCAATCCTATTACAATGCTTTCCGATTTTACAGATCTTCGGTCTTCAATATCTTGATCATCATTGTCCACCGTCTTCGGATGTCCTCCCACTAAATCTAGTAATTTACATTTAAATTAACTATGACAAATAAGGGATACATTTATCAAGGGGTGGGAACGGGCCACAAACAGGCCCACTTTAAATGATAATCAAATATATAAAAACCGAAATCATACAAAACCTATTGCATACACCTAACACATTGGGCACGGCTCTCGATCACCCCAATCATACAATTAATCTAATTAACATGCATAATTTAAATAATCTAATTATTTATCGTAAAATCATATTCTAATTACGAAATCGTATTTTATAATAAAATCGTATTTTGCCGATAAAAACCAATTTTAATCAACAAAATCATATGTCATTATAAAATCATATTTCATAATTAAAATCACATTTTACTAATTTTAATTGTATCAATATTTGGCTTAAAAAAATTTTAGGCCCAAAACTTAAAATTTCAAAATCGATCAAAACGGGCCCGATATCGCATACCGGCCCGAAAACTTTACGGGCTGCCCGGGACAGGCCCGAACCAAACCCTAGAAGAAATCAGACCAGCCGTCAAGACATCGCCGGAGCATCGCCGGAGCGGCGGCCGGCCGGCGGCGCCACCACCACGAAGATCGCGGCGGCAGCGCATGACGCCACGCGCAACGTCGCGCGGCCAGCGCGCATCGCGCGCAACCAGCGCACCGCAAGCGTCGCACTTCATGCCGGCCACAGCGCGCAACGGCCAGCCACCAACAACGCGATGATCTTGCAAATCAGCGGCATCCATGGCGCACAGCAGCGCGGCCGTGCGCGACAATACGCGCGAGGCGGCTCCCGGGCGATCGCCAATGCATGTGCGCCCAGCGCGGCGAGCGTTGCAGGCGTCGACCAACAGGCTTCGCTCCGTCCGGCCACCACGCTCCTGCTGCACGGCCAGCATGCGACATGAGATCGTCCATCGCGCGGCCAGCGCGCGACGTGGTGGTCGCCACCGCACATGGCGGCGGCCCGGCGACTTGCTTCTCGAATTTCGTTTTCCGATCGATTCCAAATCTGAAATTCAATGTTAGATACAATTATGGCAATATCGTATTGATCAGATCCGAAAAACACTGGCTCTGATACCACTGTTGGGGATCCGGATCACGCCCCACGGCGAGGCAGCGGAAGAACAGAAAATAGTGCCGGGAGACGATCAATACGAGTAATACAAAAATAGTTAATGGTCATACATAGGGTGTTCAAAACATTACCAATCTGAAATTCAATGTTAGATACAATTATGGCAATATCGTATTGATCAGATCCGAAAAACACTGGCTCTGATACCACTGTTGGGGATCCGGATCACGCCCCACGGCGAGGCAGCGGAAGAACAGAAAATAGTGCCGGGAGACGATCAATACGAGTAATACAAAAATAGTTAATGGTCATACATAGGGTGTTCAAAACATTACCTTGCTGGCACTTGTGCCTGGCTCCAACCGTAGTTACAATAACGTCGGCTCTTCACGGTAGATTGCGATAGATATCGCCATTCCTGTCCACGACCAGAATCGATCTCCCTCCAATCAGCCTGCACTAGAAGGCTGAAGGATCTTATCGCCAATGGATTCTCCTCGAAAAACTAGGCCGGAAACAATTTTCCGGCGAAGCGGCGGCGGCGGCGGGCGGCGCACGGCGGCGGCGGCGAGGATGATGTAGAGAGGGGGCGGCGGCCAAATGATTAGGGTTAGGGTTTAGAGTCTTGTGTGTTATAATGAGGTCTAATCTATATTTAAATAGATATTAGTGTTGGACTTGGACCGGCCCAACGGGCCCGGGTCCAACGGATGAACATTCAGTTCATCTCCATCACCGAGACTTCATCGTAACTCCGATCGCCGATCAGATCGGACCGATCGACTCAGTTTCCGAAACTGAATATTATGATCTGAAAAACCATTTTTCAGAACCCCAGTGCAAAATGACCGTTTTGCCCCTCAACAGCGGGAAACCCCGGTTTGACCCCTGTTGACTTTTAGGAAGTCGTACTCTCCAAAATCCTCTTCGTATGCTCAACACATTGAGCTGAGTATCCGTACGGGAATCTCGAATCCAGTACTTGTGTGACCCTCAATGGTTCTGGGATACAGCTAGTCGTGGGCCCACAACCATTACGGCTCCGGAATCACAATTCCGGACTTGCCCATCGGATCATGGTAAAGCGTCTAGCAACATCGCCCCATGATCCCCTAGGTATCACTGATAGTTCCTGCAAGAACCAGTTGGTCGTGGTTAGCGTACATTACGGTCCTTTCAATCCATATATCTCGATCAGATCAACGACCATTGGTAAATCGAGAGTCGCCATAGATCCGATAGCTATGCATACATCTTGGAGATCGAATAGTGACATCGCGAGTGTAACTAGGTAAACACATTTACCTAAAACACATCTAGTACTCTGGCCACAGATTTATACACTATTATCTCCTCAGATAGCATAGGATATCCACGCATGTCTGCGAGCGGTGAATCCTCGACAACGATGCATCAACTCCTATATGCATCGGGGTCTCACCCAATCCCGACGCCTTATGACCCCAAGTGAGTCGGCAAACGGGTCAAAGTGAGACGCCTATCATGTAGAGTCTCAATGACGTTTCGAGTCGTGAGGACTAATCAGTACAACCAAGACCTCGTACTTATCCACTCGACAAATGGTAACCACTTGGAAAGTCCGAACGAGGGTAGTTCGATAGATCACCAGGTCACTATCTATCTGCATGCTCAGAACATCACAATGTTCCCTACCAATGAAACATGGTACTTCGCATCGCAGATACTAGTCTCGAACTCGGGCGGCCTTATCCTCATTTTGACGGCCCAATCGACTAGGAACATGTTCAGAATACACAGTGACTATTAGATGTGTTTCATGATAGCCGTCATACCCACTATCACATCTAACTACACTTTAGTGTATTCTAGGTCTTTATTCAACGCAATTGTTAATCATTACACACATAATGAAAGTAAAGAAACGCCATATAAAAGAATGCGAATATCATATATAAAGACTGTTTCATACAAGAGTCTATAAACCCACACGCCACAAGTTAGCTAGTTGGGCATCTAATCTAACAACATGTTGTTGTTGTTATGCTATACTGTTGTTGTTGGCTGGTAACCCGCGTTTAGTTGTTTTTATAAACTGGGATATATTTTGAGTATCGTACTATTTTAAATTATATTGTTTTAAACCGTCAGGCCCAAAAGCGAAAATTTTACCCGCTTTTTGATAGCTTCCGCTTGTGTTTGTATGATTTTACTCTGTTGAGAGCCCGAGGCCTGACAGCGTGTTTTGTTAAGGATTGCAAAACGACAGTGTTCAAATAAGTTAAAACGACAGTGTATTGAACTAGAGCTAAAAATAAGTCGTTGGAGGTTGTGTTGTTAATTCAGCAGATGGCTACAGTGAAATATCAGCAGACAGTTGTTTACTTCAATAGTCAACATAATTCAGTAGACAGGAACTCAAATCAGCAGATGGCTACAGTATTCTCTTGATCCAGTCGCTGCTTCTCTTAATCGTTGCAACCAGCCGATACATTATAAAAGGAAGTTACTCCAAGCGATCAGCTGGTGCATAATTTTCAGGCGTTGAAAGAAATCAGCCGTTGAATACCTATCAGAGGTTCAAGACATCAGTGGTTGCGCATATAATGAATCGATTCAAACGTTCATATCAGAGGAAATCAAAGGTGGAGATTGAATCGTACATATGTTTTAATTGAGGGAACAGTATCAGTACTATTCTAGGTAAATAGTACACTATATCAGAGGGTGGTTTACGACGTTTGCACAAATATGGAACGACGCAAAATTTGCTCTGACATTGTGCGACTTGCCTCTTGGTGGAGCAGGATTTACGGCGTACGAATTGACAGAAATTCAAAAAGGAGATTTTGTTGCCTTTAAAGAAATTAATGGCCGTTGAGATCGAAGACTATAAATAGCAGAAGTTTGGATTGCAGAAATCTCTCGCTCTCGCTATTGTTTACTTGCCGTTACTCTGCTAATTTTGAGTCTCAATCTTTCTCGAGCTTATACTCTACAGAATCCATATTCACAAAGCTCAAACACTCGAAGAAAAACAACCGTTGATATTCATAGAAATGCCTTCAAGTCATCCTCTGATTCACATTAGCTGAATCGATTTTCTTGTAAAATAAATCAGAGGATTAACAGTCTCATAGCATTGTATTCATTGTTATATCATTTGAGTCTGTAACGAACGTGCTCCTTAAAGCCGTTCGAAAAATATCATTCATTTGTAAAACCAGCAGCTGCGTCTGCGCCTTAGATTGTGGTGTTGCTAGGAGTTCACTTTGAGCGAGGCTCAGTGACTGGGTGTTTTGCAGAAGGCCTGTAATCCATCAAATCTTCTAGTGGAACCTTCCTGAAAAGGAAGAAGGGGAGACGTAGGATATTTATATCCGAACTTCCAGAAACAAACTCTTGACCCTAATCTCTTATTTAACGCATCTATTTATCGTTTTACTGTTCACTGATCGATTGGCTTATTTCCGCACAATATTTGTTAGCCAAGAGATCAGCTGCTAAACTGAGATACCTTAAATATGGTAACTCGGATTTAAGTTAAGCAAGGCGCTTGTAAAATTGTTTTAAGGGTTTCGAAAATTTTAAAACAGTAGGAGTTCATTCAACCCCCCCCCCCTTCTGAACTCCTGCAGCTGATTTCGAACCATATTGATCCTATCAATTGGTATCAGAGCCTGTGTATCTCAGTATTGAACAGTTATCTTTCGTGCTTTATTATATCTCAATATGTCTACTTCTCACAACAAGATTCCTTTGTTTTCAAGGGAAGACTGTGATGATTGGAAGATACACATGTAAGCGCATCTGGCTGCTCTAGATGATGAAATGTGGGTGGTCCTCACTGAAGGACCGCTGAAGATTATGAAGCCTAATCTAGCTTTTGCTATATCCAATGGCGAGCCTCAGTTCCTTGAGAAGGCCAGACATGAATACACAAGTGAAGACAAAAACAAAGCAAATCTAGACAATGTGGCCAGGGATATTATTTTCAAGACGCTGGACAAG
The DNA here is from genome assembly GCA_001598015.1 of Dorcoceras hygrometricum. Taxonomy (NCBI): domain Eukaryota; kingdom Viridiplantae; phylum Streptophyta; class Magnoliopsida; order Lamiales; family Gesneriaceae; genus Dorcoceras; species Dorcoceras hygrometricum. The sequence goes on from KV018501.1 coordinate 194,385, forward strand.
GATAAAACTATGTTCAGCAAAATCAAAACCTGCACAACAGCCAAAGACATCTAGGAAAAGTTGACCCAGATATGTGAAGGAAGCGATGAGACAAAAGAGAACAAGCTGACGGTTGCTCAGCAGAAGTTTGAGTCCATCAAAATGAAAGATGGAGAAACAATGACAGAGTTTCATGAGCGGTTCAGTGCCGTGGTGATTGAGCTAAACAGTTTGGGCAAAGAATACAGTAACAGAGAGTTGACGCTGAAGGTGATGAGAGCATTACCCAGAGAGTGGGATGTGAAGACCATGGCGATGCGTGAATCCAAAGATTTGAACAAGCTGGAGGCGGTTCAGTGCCGTGGTGATTGAGCTAAACAGTTTGGGCAAAGAATACAGTAACAGAGAGTTGGCGCTGAAGGTGATGAGAGCATTACCCAGAGAGTGGGATGTGAAGATCAAGGCTGAAGTTGAAAAATTAACTAAAGAAATGAGCTCATGGAATCAATCGGCTCGTGCTCTCCACAAGCTGCATGAAATCAAAAAATCAGTGCACGATAGAACTGGTTTGGGTTTCAATAGTAGTGATAGTAGTAAAGGAGAAACAAGTACTCAATCACAGCCGGCATATGACAAGTTCAACAAGATGAGATTTGTCAAAGCCAACGTGATATATGACTGCTTTGAGTCGATAACATTTGATGACCAGAACTCTCCCAAGTTGAGCGATAATGGAAAAGCTGGTATCGGTTTTCAAAGACCTGAGAATTCCAAGCCCAGCTGGCTAAAGAACAAGCTAGACAAGGATAAAGCGAAAGCTGGTTCCAAGTCTTTTGTTCCCAACCAGCCAAGGCGTAATTCGAGGAAGGCAAAATCTAGTTGGACAAAGACTCAGCAGAGGAGAGATCTAAGTGGTCAGATGATGAAATCAAAACTCAATAGATCTCACAGTAATTATGCACAGACCCTCACTGTGAGGCTCTCTGCTCACAATTAATCCTCTAATCTCGATCATTGGTTTATTAATTTAAACTAATAAATCTAATCTGGTTCATATATAAGTTACAAAAAAAATAAAAAAAAATTTGTCAATCAGCAGAAGCGTATTCAATCCAGTAGAAGCATAAAGGGTTCAGCTTGTAGCGTAAATACTATTCATTTATACAAATACTTCATGGTTCATGGTGGTTACAAGCTAAGTTTACTAGTACACACTTGACTCTTATATACTAAACCAGACTTGAGCAACCTAAGACCAGCTGTCCAAATATATAAACTATCAGCTGGTATTTATTCTTCCTGCTGCTGATCCAGCGTCTAAGTAGTTATCTCTTGCTACCCTTAGTTGCTCCCACTAGTTCCTTCCTTCTGTTGTCATGCACACATACAAAACAAAACAACAGCCGGATAAACTCCGGTGAGAATGCATCTCAGTATAATCAGCAGGTACAATAATCACAATAAAATGCATAACAGTTTATCAACTGTAAAACAAATGCAAAGTAAGAAATGATTCTAATTCTCTTCTTCGATCTCAGAATTGATTCCATATCAGTTCGGCACCATCAAGATTCGTATACGATCTTGACATGAATATTCATCTATCGAAACCATCTCCGGCTTCGAAAATCAGGCCAACTCAGTCCTGGGCATTAGAATCAATTCAATTCTCTTCAATATGCAATCTCATGCAAATATAAAAGATCCTCTACCTGTGATGGATCGACACATACACAATTCAAGTTCTAAGTCAAGAACAGTAATCAAACATATATGTGATTTCAGCGGGACAACTCAAGAAATATCATTCTCGAGTAATCTAATCCCTGACTCTTCTATCAAATTATACCTTCATTCCTATGTTTTCAAAATGCTTCAGTCAGTGTTCTTACGCTCTGTTCCTTACGTCCTGAGATACTCGCAGAATCAAAGGTCGATAGCTGCAGTCAAGATGTTCTTAGCATTTCGAATTCACTCGTATTTATAGACAACGATCTCTGTGTTTCTGCAGCATTTCCAACGTGTTCAATTCGAGTTTCACGTGTCATGCTGAGTATTCAAACAGGATGTACTCCCACCGCTTTGAAAGTGGATAACGGTAAATAGATTCCTCAACTGCTGTTGATCTTTCTCAGTTGCTGTTCGAAATAATCAGCATTCGCTTGTTAGAAGCAACAACCAGCCGCAGTAGAAATCAGTCGCAACAAGAAACCAGTCGCAACTATTCGAAACTCAAAACGATGTCGTTACAATTAATTCCAACGACGTCGTAACGTGTCATCAGCTGGTATCACCTCTATTTAAACGAGACCAGCAGCTGGTCGCTCTCATAATCCAACGACTGATTTCGCAACATTATTCGAAACGGCATCGTATCAAGATTTCTTGTTTCATAATCAAAACGGTGTCGCATTGTTCCCTCAGCTGAGTAACCAGCAGATACAACAACCATCAGCTGATTTCCAATTCCTCGCCTAGTCGCTACTTCATGCAAAATGACATCGTATCGAGGTTCCTAGTCATAAGTCAAAACGATGTTGCATTATTCTCTCAGCTGGACTCCAAACTTCTTGAATGGTTCGCGTTGAACCTCAGAAACGACGACGTCGCACCTACGTCATCAAAACCAGTCGTTATATCAATAAACCAGCAGGTACACAAAGAACTCTTACTGCTGGTTCCCACATGCGTAACAGTAACCAACACGTGTCGCTTCCCCGTTGATCCTTGTATTCGCGCGTCTGCTTCCAGCTGCAAGCAACACTAGCGCTTTGACTGAATTCACAATTCAACCAGTCGCAAGCTACAGTAGTGTTGACCCGTATTGACTTTGCTACAGTAACCTACTGCTGAACGATTTTATCAAATTGCTTCGTCTGGTTTCCATAATTAGCGCAACTCAACGATACCCAGTTCCTTACTCACGCAACACTTCCAGAAGAAATCCGAGCTCATAATCAAGCTTCATCAAATTCTTAAATATCGGAATTATTAAACTAATCCTCTTCTTAATGTTTTCGGGCATTACATTTCTCCCCCTCTAAGATTCGAGTTCGTCCTCGAACTCATCAGCAGTTGCTATATGTACATGGAACATAAGGAGAAAATTGATTCGGAACAAGAGCTAACCTTATTGAAAGAGATAAGGGAATCGTTGTTTCATATCATCTTCCACTTCCCACGTTGCTTCTTCAACGCCATGTCGATTCCATTGAATTTTCACCAATGGAATCACCTTCGTTCGAAGTTGTTTTTCTTTCCGATCAAGAATCTGAATTGGTTGTTCAAAATAACTCAGAGTTTCATCCAACTCAGCTTCTTCAGCAGTTCATTCTCTGCCGAAATAATTTCACCTTTTCAGTGATTTCTCAAATCAAGTATGGTCCCAACTCAGGTACTTCTGATACATCATCCCAATACAATGGTGAACGACACTTCCTTCCATACAACGCTTCAAATGGAGCCATTTCTATACTGGTTTGGTAGCTGTTGTTGTATGAAAATTCCACCAGTGGTAATGAATCTTGCCACGAAATACTAAAATCCAATACTACTGCTCTAAGCATATCCTCAAGTGTCTGAATTGTTCGTTCAGATTGCCCATCAGTTTGAGGATGGTATGCAGTGCTTAGATGTAGTTTTGTACCCAGCGCTTGCTGTAAACTACTCCAAAAATGAGAAGTAAATCTGGGATCTCTATCAGAAACAATTGATTTTGGTACTCCATGCAGTCTTACCACTTCTCGAACATAAAGGTTTGCCATTTGATCATGTCTATTGGTCATTCGATAGGGAATAAAACACGCAGATTTTGTCAACCTATCGATAATCACCTAAATTGCATCACAACCTTGGGATGATTTTGGCAATTTCGTTACAAAGTCCATGGAAATATGATCCCATTTCCATTCAGGAACTGCCAGACTCTGTAATAAACCAGCGGGTTTCTTTCTTTCCGCTTTCACCTGCTGGCAATTCAAACACTTTGAAACAAATTCAGCCACATCCGACTTCATTTGTTTCCACCAGTAGTGTTTCTTTAAATCATTATACATTATCCTGCCACCAGGGTGAATGCTGAATTTACTTCGATGGGCTTCACTCAAAATCTGGTTTTTCAATTCTATAACATCTGGAACAACAAGCCTGCTGTTCACATACAACACATCTTCGTTGTTTATACGATACTCGGATTGATTTTATTATTTCAACAGATCGTTGGATTTCAAATCTCTCTTCTGTGCCTCTTTAATTCGAACTAATAATTCGGGTTTAGCACTGATAGCACAAACTCTCATTGGTTTTCTTTCTGCTGTTTCAAATACATACCCAGAAATGCAGCAATTTTCTATCAAATTAGACACCCCGATCGTAGTCAAAGACAAAGCACAAATCTTCCTACTTAGAGCATCAACTGCTGCATTCGATTTCCCTGGATAATACTTGATCTCACAATAAAAATCTTTCAATAAATCCAGCCATCTTCGTTGTCTCATATTTAATTCCGACTGTGAAAATAAATACTTCAAACTTTTATGATCCGAGAAGATTTCAAATTTCTCACCATACAGATAATGTCGCCAGATTTTCAACGCAAATATGATGGCTGCCAATTCAAGATCATGAATCGGATATCGAATTTCATGCGGTTTTAACTGTCTTGAGGCGTATGCAATCACATGACCTCGCTGCATCAAAACACACCCCAATCCATGGTGAGATTCATCACAATACACGACAAATCCACCAGTACCCAAAGGAATTGTTAACACTGGTGCGGTAGTTAATCTCTTCTTTAATTCCATAAAACTGTTCTCACATGCCTCTGACCAAACAAAGGGTGTATTTTTCTGTGTCAACTGAGTTATAGGATTTGCAATTCTCGAGAAATCCTGAATAAATCGACGATAATACCCTGCAAGACCCTTAAAACTTCGAATTTCCGGCACAGATTTCGGTCTAGGCCAATTGATCACTGCCTCTGTCTTACTGGGATCAACTGAAATACCATCTCCAGAGATAATATGCCCAAGAAAGACTACTTTTTGTAACCAAAATTCACATTTCGACAGTTTAGCATACAATTTCTCATCTCTCAAAGTCTGCAAAACTGTTCGAAGATGACTCTCATGATCATTCAAATTCTTCGAATAGATTAGAATATCATCAATAAATACAATCACAAAATCATCAAGATATCTTTGGAAGACTCGGTTCATTAGACTCATGAACACTGCTGGTGCGTTAGTTAGTCCAAATGGCATAACCACGAACTCATAGTGACCGTATCTTGTTCGAAAGGCAGTCTTTGATATCTCTTCATCTCTTACTCGCAATTGATGATAACCCGACCTCAAATCGATCTTTTAATACACTGTCGAACCCTGCAACTGATCAAATAAATCATCTATTCGTGGCAAAGGATATTTATTCTTTACCGTTGCCTTATTCAGTTGCCGATAATCAATACATAGCCTCATTGATCCATCTTTCTTGCGCACAAATAATACTGGAGCACCCCAAGGAGAAACACTTGGTCTAATGTATCCCTTGGTGAGAAGATCCTCCAGCTAGTCTTTCAATTCCTTTAACTCAATTGGTGCCATTCGGTATGGTGCTTTTGATATTGGTTGTGTACCTGGCATCAATTCAATGCTGAAGTCTACCTCTCGATATGGAGGTAATCCCGGGATCTCATCCGGAAAAACATCAGCAAAATCGCAGACCACTGGTATATCAACCAGATTCGGGCTCTGTTTCTTCGTATCGATTGCATAAATCAGGAATCCCTCCGCTCCTTTCCGCAATAGATTATTCATGGTAATAGCAGAGACCAAAGGAATTCTGGCTCGGGAGCCCATACCATAGAATTTCCATTCATCAGCTTTCTCTGGTTTGAATCGAACCATCTTCTGAAAACAATCTACTGTTGTTCTATACTTGGTTAACATATCTATGCCCACAATACAATCAAAATCAGATAACCCGAGCACAACACAATCAATTTCAATTGCGTGACCCTCAAACTGTAACACACAATTTCTAACAGCCTTGATTGATAACATTCCCTTCCCCAGAGGTGAAGAAACCGATACTATTTCAGCTAAGAGTTCAGCAGATAACTTATGTGATACAACAAAATTCTCAGAGATAAAGGTGTGTGATGCACCAGTATCAATTAATACATAAGCTGGAAATTTGCACAAGTAGCAGTTACCTGCAATAACTGTTAGAGTAGATGCCCAACTAGCCAACTTGTGGCGTGTGGGTTTATAGACTCTTGTATATGACAATCTTTATATATGATATTCGCATTTATTTATATGGCGTTCTTTACTTTCATTGTGTGTATAATGATTAACAATTGCGTTGAGTAAAGACCTAGAATACACTAAAGTGTATGTTAGATGTGATAGTGGGTATGACGGCTATCATGAAACACATCTAATAGTCACTAATCCAGCTTCTGCTCCTTTTGCTCGATTCAACGCATCAGCAAAAGTATTTGGTCTTCCAGTATTTACCAAGGTAAATACATCTGAATTCAATCCATTAATGAATTGATCCGCTTGTGCTTCATCACTCATAGCAACATGTGGCGCAAATTTCAGTAAACTTGTGAACTTGGCAACGTAATCCTCTATATTCAACTGCCCTTGTCGCAAGTTTGCAAATTCCGCTCCTTTATCCTTCTTATAAGAAACTGGGAAGAACCGTTGATAGAAAGCTGTTCGGAATACTTCCCACGTAATCACAGTACCCTGATTTTCAAGCGCTTTCTTTGTTGCCACCCACCAGCTTTTCCCAATACCATGCAACTGGTGTATAATCAGTTTCACCCGACGCTCATCAGTATAATCAAGTGCTTCAAACAACTGCTCAATATCTTCCAACCAGTTTTCACAATCAATAGCACTTTCTGTTCCTGTCAACGTCGGTGGTTTAAACGACTGGAATCGTTTCAACAAAGTTTCCATTGGAGTAGCAGCTGCATTCAAAACCTCAGTAGATGTACTACCCTGCTCTGTCTGCCGATTCTTGGTTCTTCGAGGAGGCATATCTAGGAATCAAACAGACGTGTTTATCATTTCTCATCAATCAATAACAAGTCAATCTCAGTCCCTCCTCTGATTAGCATACATGAATGTACTGCTGCTCAAGAGATCGAGTTCTGATTCATACTTCATTCAATACATGCTATTAATCACTTCCCAGGCATGTTCTTCGGTATATTCTTACCATTTATTCACAAGAATCATGTGATATAAATTTAAAAGCAGTAAGACATATACCACACAAGCATGCAATTCATTTGGTTCTATAATCTAATCAGTCAGGAAGAACTCGATCTACCCCACTCATATAAGTTCAATAATCTTACTAAATTAGTAACGCTCTGATACCACGTATTGTGAGGCTCTCTGCTCAAAACGGCATCGTATCAAGATTTCCTGTTTCATAATCAAAACGGTGTCGCATTGTTCCCTCAGCTGAGTAACCAGCAGATACAACAATCATCAGCTGATTTTCAATTCCTCGTCTAGTCGCTACTTCATGCAAAACGACATCGTATCGAGGTTCCTAGTCATAAGTCAAAACGATGTCGCATTATTCTCTCAGCTGGACTCCAAACTTCTCGACTGGTTGGCATTGAACCTCAGAAACGACGACGTCGCACCTACGTCATCAAAACCAGTCGTTATATCAATAAACCAGCAGGTACACAAAGAACTCTTACTGCTGGTTCCCACATGCGTAACAGTAACCAACACGTGTCGCTTCCCCGTTGATCCTTGTATTCGCGCATCTGCTTCCAGCTGCAAGCAACACTAGCGCTTTGACTGAATTCACAATTCAACCAGTCGCAAGCAACAGTAGTGTTGACCCGTATTGACTTTGCTACAGTAACCTGCTGCTGAACGATTTTATCAAATCGCTTCGTCTGGTTTCCACAATTAGCGCAACTCAACGATACCCAGTTCCTTACTCACCCAACACTTCCAGAAGAAATCCGAGCTCATAATCAAGCTTCATCAAATTCTTAAATATCGGAATTATTAAACTAATCCTCTTCTTAATGTTTTCGGGCATTACACTCACAGATACTTATACTGGAAAAACTGTTAAGGTAATTCAAGTATGGGTCCCGAAAGGGGTAATCCGATCTGGACCCAAGTAAAATTGGGTACCAAAAGCTGGTTTTATGATTGCATGATAACAGGTACGAACCAGCTGATGTATCAAACTTGTGGTACCTGGACAGCGGCTGTGCAAGACATATGACAGGAAATCGAAAGCTGCTATCAGACGTCATTCCACACAAAGGCGCAAAGATAATTTTTGGTGATAACGCATACGGTAACACTGTGGGTAAGGGTAAGCTTATCCACGGTAATATTTCTATATCAGACGTTCTAGTTGTTGATAATATTCGTTATAACTTGATTAGCATTAGTCAGCTGTGTGACAAAGGTTATACATTCCAGTTTCAACAACACACATGCACGGTTCAGAGTCCAAGTGGCCTGACTGTATTGGTAAGCAAACGTTCGGGGAATATCTATATATTCAATTGGTCATATCAGCTGGAATCTGAGCATTTGTGCTTTGCAGCTGGTTCTTTCAAGAGCTGGCTGTGGCATCAAAGAATGAACCATTTAAACTTCAAAACACTTGCTAATTTGAGTCAACATGATATGGTTTCTGGTCTGCCAAAAATTAGTTTTCTAAGGATAAGATCTGTGCAGCATGTCAGCTTAGTTCAATAATCTTACTAAATTAGTAACGCTCTGATACCACGTATTGTGAGGCTCTCTGCTCACTATTAATCCTCTAATCTCGATCAGTGGTTTAATAATTTAAACTAATAAATCTAATCTGGTTCATATATAAGTTACAAAAAAAAAAAAATTTGTCAATCAACAGAAGCGTATTCAATCCAGCAGAAGCATAAAGGGTTCAACTTGTAGCGTAAATACTATTCATTTATACAAATACTTCATGGTTCATGGAGGTTACAAGCTAAGTTTACTAGTACACACTTGACTCTTATATACTAAACCAGACTTGAGCAACCTAAGACCAGCTGTCCAAATATATAAACTATCAGCTGGTATTTATTCTTCCTGCTGCTGATCCAGCGTCTAAGTAGTTATCTCTTGCTACCCTTAGTTGCTCCCCACTAGTTCCTTCCTTCTGTTGTCATGCACACATACAAAACAAAACAACAGCCGGATAAACTCCGGTGAGAATGCATCTCAGTATAATCAGCAGGTACAATAATCACAATAAAATGCATAACAGTTTATCAACTGTAAAACAAATGCAAAGTAAGAAATGATTCTAATTCTCTTCTTCGATCTCAGAATTGATTCCATATCAGTTAGGCGCCATCAAGATTCGTATCCGATCTTGACATGAATATTCATCTATCGAAACCATCTCCGGCTTCGAAAATCAGGCCAACTCAGTCCTGGGCATTAGAATCAATTCAATTCTCTTCAATATGCAATCTCATGCAAATATAAAAGATCCTCTACCTGTGATGGATCGACACATACACAATTCAAGTTCTAAGTCAAGAACAGTAATCAAACATATATGTGATTTCAGCGGGACAACTCAAGAAATATCATTCTCGAGTAATCTAATCCCTGACTCTTCTGTCAAATTATACCTTCGTTCCTCTGTTTTCAAAATGCTTCAGTCAGTGTTCTTACGCTCTGTTCCTTACGTCCTGAGATACTCGCAGAATCAAAGGTCGATAGCTGCAGTCAAGATGTTCTCAGCATTTCGAATTCACTCGTATTTATAGACAACGATCTCTGTGTTTCTACAGCATTTCCAACGTGTTCAATTCGAGTTCCACGTGTCATGCTGAGTATTCAAACAGGATATACTCCCACCACTTTGAAAGTGGATAACGGTAAATAGATTCCTCAACTGCTGTTGATCTTTCTCAGTTGCTGTTCGAAATAATCAGCATTCGCTTGTTAGAAGCAACAACTAGCCGCAGTAGAAATCAGTCGCAACAAGAAACCAGTCGCAACTATTCGAAACTCAAAACGATGTCGTTACAATTAATTTCAATGACGTCGTAACGTGTCATCAGCTGGTATCACCTCTATTTAAACGAGACCAGCAGCTGGTCGCTCTCATAATCCAATGACTGATTTCGCAACATTATTCGAAACGGCATCGTATCAAGATTTCCTGTTTCATAATCAAAACGGTGTCGCATTGTTCCCTCAGCTGAGTAACCAGCAGATACAACAACCATCAGCTGATTTCCAATTCCTCGCCTAGTCGCTACTTCATGCAAAACGACATCGTATCGAGGTTCCTAGTCATAAGTCAAAACGATGTCGCATTATTCTCTCAGCTGGACTCCAAACTTCTCGACTGGTTCGCGTTGAACCTCAGAAACGACGAAGTCGCACCTACGTCATCAAAACCAGTCGTTATATCAATAAACCAGCAGGTACACAAAGAACTCTTACTGCTGGTTCCCACATGCGTAACAGTAACCAACACGTGTCGCTTCCCCGTTGATCCTTGTATTCGCGCGTCTGCTTCCAGCTGCAACCAACACTAGCGCTTCGACTGAATTTCACAATTCAACCAGTCGCAAGCTACAGTAGTGTTGACCCGTATTGACTTTGCTACAGTAACCTGCTGCTGAACGATTTGATCAAATCGCTTCGTCTGGTTTCCACACTTATGCAGGATAACAGGTACAAAGCATCAGCTGAAACAACATTGTGGTACCTGGATAGCGGCTGTGCAAGACACATGACAGGAAACAAAAAGCTGCTAACAGACGTCTCACCACACATAGGAGCTAAAATTGTATTTGGTGACAATGCATATGGTAACACTGTAGGTAAGGGTAAGCTTATCCACGTTAACATATCTATTTCTGATGTCTTAGTTGTTGATAACCTTTGATATAATTTGATTAGCATTAGTCAGCTGTGTGACAAAGGTTATACATTCCAGTTTCAACAACACACATGCACGGTTCAGAGTCCAAGTGGCCTGACTGTATTGGTAAGCAAACGTTCGGGGAATATCTATATATTCAATTGGTCATATCAGCTGGAATCTGAGCATTTGTGCTTTGCAGCTGGTTCTTTCAAGAGCTGGCTGTGGCATCAAAGAATGAACCATTTAAACTTCAAAACACTTGCTAATTTGAGTCAACATGATATGGTTTCTGGTCTGCCAAAAATTAGTTTTTCTAAGGATAAGATCTGTGCAGCATGTCAGCTGGGTAAACAAATAAAATCTACTTTCAAAAACAAAGGCGGAAAACTTTCTTCCCGTTGCCTTGAGCTCTTGCATATGGATCTTTTTGGTCCTATTTGAGTAACGAGCTTAGGGGGAACGAATTACACCCTTGCAGTAGTTGATGATTTTTCAAAATATACTTGGGTGCTGTTTTTAAAAGCAAAATCTGAAACCGCCGACCAGCTGATACGCCTTTTAAAACGTTTACAAAATGACAGATCTTGTTCAGTCAACCAAATAAGAAGTGATCGCGGTACTGAGTTTCTAAATTTAAATTAACTTCTTATCTGGAAGATTTAGGAATAAAGCATGAGCTTTCAGCAGCTAGAACTCCTCAGAAAAACGGGTTAGCTGAAAGGAGAAACCGCACTTTAAAAGAAGCTGTTAGATCTATGATTGATTATTCCGGGATTTCACAAAAATCCTGGGCAGAAGCAGTTAACACAGCGTGTTACACACAGAATATATCGATGATTAATAGGATGCACGATAAAACCCCATATGAGATCTGGCATGGCAAGAAACCTGATATTTCTTACTTCAGGGTGTTTGGATATAAATGTTTCATTCATAACAATGGCAAAAAGCATCTAACAGCCTTTGAACCTAAATCTGATGCAGGTATCTATTTAGGCTATTCAGCCGTGAGCAAAGCATATCGAGTCTTCAACAATCGAAACTTGACAGTTGAGGAATAAGCACACGTAGTGTTTGATGAAACCAGCTTCAAGTCAAATTCAGCTGCAAGCCTACATGACTTGTGTTCACGTCTGGAGTCAATAAGTCTTGAAGAATCAGACGACGACGTGCCACAAAGACAATCAGCTGAAGAAGAACAACCAGCAGTGGTCACAATGCATAACAATGTTCAACAAGATCTGACAGATAATCCAATAGGTATTGATTTAACTAACGTGGATCAGCCGCAGGATCAATTGCTTCAAGTGTACCAGATGCTGGGGGTGTTGCAACAAATGATCAACCAGCCTACGATCAATCAGACGTTGCACCAACTGACAATGATAAACAAGATGTTGCGCAAGAAGTCGCAAGCGCTTCTCCATTGGTTTCTAGACCAACGCCTGAAGCACCAGTTGGTAGCACTAATTATCAATTGCTTTCACCACCAGCTGGACATCAAGGCGCGAGCACATCATATCATTTGGTATCAAGACCACCAGCTGATGAACCAGTCGCAAGTACATCTCACCGGCTGGAAGCAGACGCACAAGCCAACAATTCTCAACATATATTGGCGTCTGCTGATTCACTTGCAAACCAGCCAGCTACACAGGGGTAACAAAGAGCAAATCCAATTGGACTTGATCTTCGATGGAATAAAAATCATCCACCCGAGCAAGTCATAGGTAATTTCGAATCCCCTGTTCGCACACGAGGCCAGCTAATGCATGATCATTTTGATTCCGCATTCATATCTCATATAGAACCTAAAATGATAGATGAGGCCTTAGCTGACCCCAGCTGGATAGATTCTATGCAATAAGAATTAAACCAGTTTAAACGTAATAACGTATGGACACTTGTACCTAGACCTAATAATAATTCAGTCATAGGAACTAGGTGGGTCTTTAGGAACAAGTTGAATGAAGATGGCATAGTAAAGAAACAAAGCTAGGCTGGTAGCGCAAGGATTTAGACAAATGGAAGGTATAGATTTTGATGAGACCTTCGCATCAGTAGCAAGATTAGAAGTCATTCGCATGTTCTTAGCTTATGCTGCATTCAAAGACTTTAAAGTCTTTCAAATGGATGTTATGAGTGCCTTTCTTAATGGCGTCTTAACAGAGGAAGTGTATGTTGCACAACCTCCTGGCTTCGTTAATCATGCACATCCAGAATTTGTTTACAAACTGGATAAAGCTCTGTATGGGTTGAAACAAGCACCCAGAGCTTGTTATGATACACTATCTCAATTTTTTATCGAGCATGACTTCACAATAGGCACAGTAGATAAGACCTTGTTCAAATTTGTAAAAGCTGACCATATTCTATTAGTTCAAATATATGTCGATGACATTATCTTTGGGTCAACTAACCCCAAACTGTGCCAGAAGTTCTCTAATTTAATGCAGGAGAAGCACAAGTGGGACTTGTCAATTTTTAGGGGATCGACTGATTTCCTGGTTTAGTAAGAAGCAGACGTCCATCGCAACGTCAACAGCTGAGGCAGAGTATCTAGCAGCTGGTAGTTGCTGTGCTCAAATCCTTTGGATACAATTCCAGCTGAAGGACTATGGAGTCGATGCTTCTGAAGCACCTATTATCTGTGACAATACCAGTGCCATCGCAATCACCCAAAATCCTATGCTGAATTCAAGAACAAAGCACATCGACATCAGGCATCATTTCATAAGGGACCATGTGCTAAAGAAGGACGTCCCGGCTGGAGTATGTGTCGACTGATCAGCAAGTTGCTGACATATTCACAAAGCCTCTACCAGACGCTAAGTTTTCTTATTTTAGAAACATTTTAGGTCTTCTTGAATTGCCTTGATTGTTGGTGCACTAACGCATTTTGCAGGTTGTCAGCTGTTGCTTAAATCAGCTGTAAGTCTTTTGTTCAGGGGGAACGATAAGACTATCAGCTGAGGTAAGCCTCTCGCGTTGGGAGATTATCAGCCGTAGGGGGAACCAGGAGCTGGATTGTTAAGCGTGATGTCAGCTGAATATGTCATGACTGGACACACTCAGTTGGTACATATATACAACTGATGCTTATTTGTGACCAGCTCCTGCCACCCTCAACGATATATTAAACCAGCAGTGATGTTCTTAAATTTACTGCACCAGTTGTGACTTTATAAATTTTTGGCGTGCATCTATTAACGTTGTACAGATTTCGATTAAAATATTTTGAAAAACCTTTTAGATTGTACGAGTAAAATTTTTTTTAAAATATCTTCAAATCATTTCAAAAATTGTAGGCGCTAACGGATGGTTGACACGTGTTGTTACCATGCGAAACGTTACATCGAAATTTTCTCTCTCCAGTAACTTTTTTTACATTCTCAGTTTAATTACGGCGTTTCCTATTCTGTTTACAATTACCTTGCATAATTACTCTCGTGTGTTCTTGCATATTTCTCTTGTGCGTATTCTCTGCGTATCTCCTTGCAAAGCTCTTTTAGTTGTTCTTTCAGCTCTTCTATTCAGAAATGGCCTCTACGTACTACTCCAACACTCAGCATATCGATTTTGAATCTGTTCTCGCCATGGACGACCCAGGTATGGTGTCCATGTTAGAGTAGATGTCCAACTAGCCAACTTGTGGCGTGTGGGTTTATAGACTCTTGTATGAAACAGTCTTTATATATGATATTCGCATTCTTTTATATGGCGTTCTTTACTTTCATTATGTGTGTAATGATTTACAATTGCGTTGAGTAAAGACCTAGAATGCGCTAAAGCGTATGTTAGATGTGATAGTGGGTATGACGACTGTCATGGAACACATCTAATAGTCGCTGTGTATTCTGAACATGTTCCTAGTCGATTGGGCCGTCAAAATGAGGATAAGGCCGCCCGAGTTCGAGACTAGTATCTGCGATGCGAAGTACCATGTTTCATTGGTAGGGAACATTGTGATGTTCTGAGCATGCAGATAGATAGTGACCTGGTGATCTATCGAACTACCCTCGTTCAGACTTTCCAAATGGTTACCATTTGTCGAGTGGATAAGTCCGAGGTCTTGGTTTTACTGATTAGTCCTCACGACTCGAAACGTCATTGAGACTCTACATGATAGGCGTCTCACTTTGACCCGTTTGCCGACTTAATTGGGGTCATAAGGCATCGGGATTGGGTGAGACCCCAATGCATGTAGGATTCGATGCATCGTTGTCGAGGATTCACCGCTCGCAGACTATGCGTGCTATCGGATCTATAGCGACTCTCGATTTACCAATGGTCATTGATCTGATCGGGATATATGGATTGAAAGGACCGTACTGTACGCTAACCACGACCAACTGGTTCTTGCAGGCACTATCAGTGATACCTAGGGGATCATGGGGCGATGTTGCTAGACGCTTTACCATGATCCGATGGGCAAGTCCGGAATTGTGATTCCGGAACCACAATGGTTGTGGGCCCACAGCTAGCTGTATCCCTGAACCATTGAGGGTCACACAAGTACTAGATTCGAGATTCCCGCACGGATACTTAGCTCAATGTGTTGAGCACGAGAAGAGGATTTCGGGAAGTGCGACTTCCTAAAAGTCAACAAAGGTCAAATCGTGATTTGCCGATGTTGAGGGGCAAAACGGTCATTCTGCAATTTAGGGTCAGATGATCTGAAAAATTGTTTTTCACATCATAACATTCAGTTTTGGAAACTGATTCGATCGGTCCGATCTGATCGGCGATCGGAGTTACGATGAAGTCGCAGCGATGGATATCGTCAATTGGACCCGGG
>KV018502.1:5594-22093 GCA_001598015.1 Dorcoceras hygrometricum
AAAACAGATCTCATGAAACGACGGCGTATGAAGCAAAACGCGCCACAACGCTCCCAGATTTCACAAACTTCAAACAGATCTCTCAAACCCGAACAGATCTCTCAAACCAGCAACACTTACGTCATCCACACAATGTTAACACGCGATGCTTACGTCATCAAATCTGCTACCAGATTTCACCAAAATTTCGAAAATATCAAAATTTCCAGAATTGTTCCAAATGTGATTCCCGACCCGAAAATGCAACCCAAACATTACCAAAATTCGAAAATCTCGAAATTTCCAGAATTGTTCCAAATGTGATTCCCGACCCGAAAATGCAACCCAAACATTCAAAATGAAATCTGAATCACCAGAAATCACTAAAACCCGATTAATTCAACAATTAATCCTTAATACAATTTCCAGGTCTCACACCTTGCACCACTTGTGGCCTAACACGAGACCTACGGTTCTGCAGTCCCTCCTCAATAACCATAGCCTTGTCCATCGCATCCGCATAACTAGTCGGTGAACTCGCCAGCACCAAAGAATACAGATCCTCATTCAGCCCTTCCAAGAACTTGTTCCTCTTCTCCCTCTCTCGGCCAAAAACATGCGAAACATACGCAAGAAGAGAAGAAAATCTCCGGGCATACTCCCCACAGACATAGTCCCCTGCACCAGGTTATCAAACTCACTCTCCCTGGCGTTTACATAGGACTCTGGGACGTACTCCTATCGGAAGGCAGTACAGAAACTGTTCCATGAGATCCCAATGCCGGTCTCCTCTAAAGATCGAGAAGAACCTCTCCACCAATGTTCAGCATTCCTTCTCAGCTAGAACGTAGCCAAACTCAACCTACGCTCGTATCGTACCTCACACGTTCAAACAACCCGGTAATGTGCTGCAACCAGGACTCTGCATTGGAACTAGGCTCATCATCGTTAAACGTCTGAGGGTTCATCCGTTGAAACCTCGCCATTACAAGTTCCATGTCGTCCACATGGGCTGCCAACTCATCTACCTCATCCTCGACCTGTCTAGCACGTCTACGAAGAGGAATAATACGCTGCACTTCCTCGTTCTGACCCTAGGATTCCTCCAGAAACTGTCCTCTCGCTCTACCCCTATGTCTAGGCGGCATCTACGAGATCACTAGAACAGTAAGATCATACAGCCAATAAATCACATAGTCAAGCACATGCAACAAGCAAAACTGTGTCTAGACTCAAGTGTGATCAAAAGAAATTGAGCTTATCCCATCTTAAGCTCTGATACAAAAAATTTCAGGCCCGGTGCTCAATCAGAGATAAAACACGCAATAAACAACAGCGGAAGCATTTAAAATAGTGGCTAAAATTTTCTCTTTGGCCTGACTTAGAAAACATAATTTAAAACTACATTGATATCCAAAATAATGGTTTTACAACAATCGAAACCAACTACAACACGAACTAACATACAAGCATATAGTGCATAGAGTGACTCCCAATCAACAACCATAGGATCCATAATGAGTATCTCGCTCAACATAGATACAATACACTATAACATGAATATACTATATATAATTGGGACACTCTATCCACCTCCCGCGGCACTACCAGCTGGATAAACTCCACGTCCAGCTGAGAAACCATGATAACCTAAACACACAAAGGCAAACAAAACAACCAGCCCCAGAGGGACATGGGATCAAACCCCAGTACAGAGAGAAACTGAAAAACAGCTAATAGATAGCAACAGATAATATGCAGATGCTATGCAGGAGAACAAGGCTACAACCGAAGCCAGGGATCCAAAGAATTTCAAGAAACAGCTCAACAACTGATACAGATCAACTAAAAGAATGTGTCCATGACGTGTGTGAGTATATGGGAGCTACCCACTCGTCTGAACACACAGTACCAGATGCATAACAAATCACTCAACCTACTGTTTCCCAACTCATGAGACGTGGGAAATTCCCAATCGGCTCACCGCTCATCCTCAACAAGCATCCTGGTACACACAGATTAGCAAAACAAGGGATGGCTAACAAGATCTGAGCTCAACATGGAACATGCATGTATGCAAATGCAACAGAATGCAACAGTCAATGAAATAGCATACACTGCACCACAGGACAGCAAGAATACACATATATCCATGCCAAATCCAACGCTGTAAAACAAGCTCACATCCGTACCTTAATCGTCTGAGCTAAAATTACCACTTCAAGTGTGAGGATTGAGATTCGAAAATTTTGATTAATGAGGAGTTATGGATTTTCAAATTTCAGTTTTTGGATTAGCATTGATTTGTTGAGACTTTCGATAAGAGATCTGATTCCAGTAGTATTTCAGATTTGAAGATCATCGCTGGAAGAAGATGGGCCAGCAGCGTTCTTGCACGGAAATTAGTAAGCATTCATATGTGAGTACTCAGTTGTGGTGTAATCAGATGTCAACATTGGTCAACGGTGCTGCGTAGCTAGCGAGCGCTGATATGAGGGCAGCGAGAGACATCTGTTAGCGTTAGCGCACGGATGCGAGAAGCTGTCACGTGTTGGTCAGCACATCTGAGTTGACTGTTATTGTTAGCGCTGTTTGGATGTTGCTAGAGAGAGAGAGAGATCTGTTCCAGCTGTTGAAGCTCTGCTACGTCGTTTTGATTAGTTAGCGCGACTTCGTTTGCTGTTGTGCGTTAGAAGAGTGTAGCGAAGTCTGATTCGTGACAGCTGAGCCAGCTGTGAGTAAGCGCTGGATTCAGATGTGAGGATTCCTGCTGTAGTGCAAGATGGGATCTGAGTTGTTAAGATCAGAAGCTGGATTCGAGGATTTAAAAACAAGTATTGATCGACACTTAGCGTATTTGAACCCGATATTTCCTATCTCCTTCCCTGATACCCTCGAAACCCTTACTGTTCACCGAGCACTATTTCTCCGATTTGCCGTCGATTTCCATCGTTGTTTGGAGCAAGACCGATGGCGCTGAACTCGTCTTTCTTAGCTCTTTCGATTGTTACCAGTTAGGCGACCTGATTCGACGCGTAGGAGGAGCACGAAGGAATCCCTGTGTTCGTGAAGTTCTGCGTCAGTTGACCCGAGAATTCCTTAGTTCGTTTGAGCTTCTGGATTTGAGCTCCCAGGCAGTTCCTGCCGTGTTTGCCGAGACAAGCGAAGGAGCAGATTGGTGAAGGCTGAGTTGCCGTGTCCTGGTGAGATCTGTTGAGGTAGAAACTGAGATCAGAGGTACGAATTGAGCTTCTGATTACAGCTTTGACATAAGCGTGTAGTGTTTTGAAGCATGAATGATACTCTGTGGAATCTGTTTGTGTGATTATTGTGCTTTACGTGAACAGTTGTGGCTCATACCTAAATTTATATGTTCTGTTTACGTGAATTATGCATATTGAAATAAGATTTGAATTTCATGGCATTCATGCATACATATTGAGCCTGATGATTGATTGAGAACCCGAGAAAGAGCCACGTTGCGATCGACAGACAGATTGGTTGTGCCTGAAAGGTCCAACGCTATCATCGGAGTGGTGACCGACTGACTCGTCGTGTCTGAATATGCATTCATAGTATGGATTAGTAGCATGTTGCATGTTTACCTGCTTTGATAGCTCTTCGTACTGAGGCTTGACCTCGTACTTGTTTCCTGATTTTGTTTTGTCTGGGTCTGTGTTGCCCATTTGCAGGAGCTCTAGGTAATCAAGCTGGGCCGAGTGGAATTCAGCTGGTCGATCCCCGCGTCCCTGAGTCCCTGTCTATATATGATATGTATTGAACCGGGGGATGCCCCGTGTTATCATGTATTGGGGATTTATATTTTTGATTGATACTTGTCGTGTTGGAGTTTGAGTCAACTCGTATTTTGTTATCGCTATTTTGAATGTATGATTTGAAGTTCAGGCCTATTGTATTTCAAAAATTTTTAAGCCCTAATTTTAAGCTTCCGTGTTTATGCGCTTATTACGTGTTAATTGTTAGTAATTAGCACGGGGCCTGACAATTAGCACGGGGCCTGACAACAAGGTCTTGAGCACTCAGATCCGAAACCTGATAAACCAATACAACACAATGCTCAGGGACAGTAACACAGAACTTAAGAATTGGGAGCTACGAGCTCCACCCAGCTCTATCCTACATTCTAGCACAACAGAAAGCTCTAAACAAAGCATAAGGGAGGATCTATCACTAGCTCAGAGCGTTACATGAACGAAAAAGAAAATCTGCTCAAATGCTAACAGACTACACACGGTAGCTTCCTTCGAGATCCTCTTCGAGCTAACCCCAAGTCTTCGAAAGAGGTATAGAAAAACGGTCTTGACAAGAGGAGTCCAGCGCTACCACTCTTGCTTCTATCGGAGCTTCCTACCGCCGATAATCGAAGGAAATAAGCTACGGTGAACAGTAGCTAGGGTATCACGACATAGTAAGATTATGAGAAGAAATATCTTCTAAGTGTCGGAAAAGATATCGCGATCGAATGGTCAAAGTCCTCTATTAAGAACTCAAATCTGTCGAAATCTGAGGAACTGTAGCCATCGACAACTTAAGGCCCAAAGCTGATCCCAACTTAGATCTGAGTAACACTCTAGATCTGGACTCTACGCAAGATTTGGAACTCATCCAAAAGACGTCACATAGAGGATCGCTCACTCACTAGGACACGTCATCACGCTAGCCAAATTTGAATCACTAAACGGCGTCGCACAACGTTCACAGTAGCATCACCAAAACGTCGTCGCATCGCACCCAGATCTGACGCACATATACCAGTAAAATCTGAAATCCCTGAACCGCACCGGTCTACCCCATAACTACAAAACGGGACTACGAACCGAAACTATCCACGTATTACTAACAACACGCACCTCTAAAATCTGGTTTCTCTCAAATGACGTCGCTTCGCTACCCACTAATAAAATTCACTAGCGTGTCCAGAATAATGTGCGACCACCAGATTTCACCACCGAATCTGAATACGATCATCCAGCTGACCAACACTCAAATTTGATCATTTTCACGGAAATTATCCAACAATCCAGAGCTATTCGAAACTTATACTGACCCGATTGCTTCACCAAGCGTACCAGCTCAAAGCTGGTCCATCCCAGATCTGTTCAAGCCAAATATGGTCTATGTTAAACCCGATTAATTAACTCAATTAATCTAATAATCTTTCGGGTCTTACAGAAGAGATACTCCTGCACTTTTATTTCGGAAAATTGCTTTGTAATTCGATAATCATTACTACCCTTATCTTTCATAAAATAAGTTTTAAAAACTTTAAAACAATTTTGTAGCATAGATACAAAAAGCAAGTACAACAACTTTGGGGAAAACTAACCGAGCTGAATAAAAAATCCAAAGCTGGATGATTGCTACAGTTTTTGCTCATCTACACAGGTTATTAGATAAATGATAATTTGAATATACAGAATTTCTTTCATTTTTCTCTAATCGTAGTACAACCAAAATTAAAGATCTTGACATCCACACAGATCTCGTGCAATCTGTGTCATCTATATATAAGAGATATCGTTGCACTTTTCTTTCAGAAAATTTCTCTGCAATTCAAAAATCATTACTCCCCCTATCTTTATAAAATAAGCTCGAAAACATTCCATATTGTAGAACAGATTAGCTTCCGCCAGATAAAAACAGTTTTGATAAAATCTTCAGAGCACTAGATTTTAAAATTTTAATGCACATCTACTCAGACTAATAGATAATGATGATAGGATCAGAGTTTTAAGCTGGAGCTGTACAGACCAGATCACAGCAGCAAAGCTCAGAGCCGGTACAAAGAAGAACAAAACAGCTCAAAACAGAACTAGAAAGAACGAAGCAGCTCAGAGCTGTACAAAAAAGCATGAAACAACTGAGAGCAAGACAAAGAAGAACGAAACAGCTTAGAGCAGAAGAAAGAAGAACGAAGCGGATTATAGCAGATGAGGACAAGATCAGTTTAAAGAAGAAGCGCATAAACAACTCAGAGCAAAACAATGAAGAAACGAAACAACTTAGAGCAGAACAAAGAAGAACGAAGCAGATTGAGCAAGAACATTTTAGAGGGAGATTTGTAGTATATCAGCTGAGAGAAACGATCAGCTGAGAAGAATAAGAATCAAGATTAGTCAAAGAGCAGAACAGAGCAAGTCTCAATGAGGCCTGGCTCAGAGGATCAGCTCATAGGAAAAGTGTTAGAAATAAAATTTGAATTTTGGTGATAACAAATACAAGAAACCGAACAGCTTACAGCCATAAAGATGCAGAGCCGGACAGAACAGCCTACGACGTATCAGAACAGCTTAGAGCATGGTGATCAGCTTAGAGAGTCTCAATTCAGTTTAGAACAAGCAAAAACAGCTTAGAGCATCAACTTTCAGTTCAGGGTATGCAAAGAAGATCAGATAAATTCAATACAGATATATTCGTATATAAAATAGCTTACATCAGTCTATGGGTATGAACACCTTAGACAGTAAAATAAACAACTTACAGCTTAAACAAGCACAGAAAACAGCTTAGAGCGATAACTGCACAGAGACCAGCTCAGAGCTCGAGAATAGCTTTCAGTTTAGAGCATATATGAATTCAGATCAGAGCTAGAGAGCAGTCTACAGTATTTCACGTAACAGCTCAAAGCTTACAAGCTTTCGGATCACGTCTACAGAAAATAGCTCAGAACATAGATATATAATTTTGGACGTGATTCTGTCAGATCAAATTAAATCTATCGATGCTTAATTATTGGAAAATTATCGGATGCTATCTTTGGACTTAACGATACCTTTCCTGTGATTATGGAAGAAAGAAAGGCAATTTATTCGGAAAGGGGAAGAATATCAACTAGCCGGTACATCATATATTTTTGCCGTTTGATAGAGATGGAAATATCTATATATACGGAATGATGAACAGAACGCGACACAGACGAATCTCGATACATAGAACGATGAGACTATTTTTGAATCAACTACGAACATCCTTGATACACAGAATTCTGCAAACAATTTCAAGCTACATACTGTTATGCTGCAGAATTCACGTCACTCAAAAATCTCACTGTTCATCATCATCTTCGTTACAACCTACTCTCAAAAGCCTTACATTTTGGTATTATGTATTGATCGTAAATAAAAAACGGAGTGTATAGAAAGCATGAAAGCTTAAAAAGCTTAGAAGCTGTCATTGTATTTGCAGAACAGATTACGCATGTCTTTCTGTCGTAGTGTTGCTAGGAGTTCTTGCATCTTGTGAGATGTCGGGTCGGGTTAGAGCAGGAGCTGCTGCAATCAAATATTATAGTGGAATCCTTCTTGTTCAAGGAAGAAGGGAGACGTAGGAGTTTAAGCTCCGAACTTTCATAAAAAAACTCTTGTCCTTTTTACTTTACAACATTCATTTACTGCTTTACAGCATCGTTGTTTATATATTTATTCACTGTTTGATCGAGTTCATTCCGCACATTTTCTTGTTACCCGAGAGAACAATAACATACTGAGAATTCTCTAAGCTGGTAACTTAGCTTAGAGGCAGCTGAAAGTTTTAAAATCTGTTTGAAATGAGTTTTTTGGAAAATCTGTGAAGGAGTTCACTCAACCCCGCCTTTTGAACTCCCGAGCTATATTTGAACTATATTTTTGACCCAACAAGTGATATCAGAGCTCGGTTATCTCAGTTTCTGAACAAATCTTGCCTATCTGCATATATTTGAACTATATTTTTGACCCAAAAAAGTGATATCAGAGCTCGGTTATCTCAGTTTCTGAACAAATCTTGCCTATCTGCATTTATCAATTATGTCGATCTCTCACAATAAAATTCCTATGTTTTCCAAGGAGGACTACGACGTCTGGAAGATCAGGATTCAAGCTCACCAGGCTGCTCAAGATGACGATATGTGGTTCGTTATCATAGATGGTCCCATAAAGACTATGAAGCCAAACACTGCTATGGCCATCTCCTCCGGTGCAGCACAATTGGTTGAAAAGCCTAGAATTGAATGGACGTCAGAAGAGAAAAAGAAGCTAACTTGGACAATGTGGCAAAAGATATTCTTTACAAGACGTTGGACAACAATATGTTCAACAAGATCCAGACTTGCGTCACAGCCAAGGAAATTTTGGAGAAGCTAATCCAGATTTGTGAAGGCAATGAGGAAACCAAAGAAAACAAGCTCAATGTGGCCCTGTAGAAATTTGAGTCCACGAAGATGAAATCTGGTGAAACAATGGCTGAGTTTGATGAAAGATTCAGCTCTATGGTGATAGAGCTGACCAGATTAGGCAAAGAATACAGTAACAGAGAACTGGCACTGAAAGACATGAGAGCCCTTCCCAAGGAGTGGGATGTAAAACCTATGGCTATGAGGGAATCGAAGGACCTCAACAAGCTCGAACTCCATGATCTATTTGCAAACTTGAAAGCATATGAATTTGAATTGGAGACCAGATCAAAAGAAGGACCGTCCACGTTCCAGCCTACTCAAGCATTAGCTATAACAGATGAAAAGCCACATAAACAGCTGAACAGATCAGCATCGATGCTATGTCCCTCTTCGTTAAGAAGTTTTGTAAATTCATAAGAAGAACTCAGTCACCCTCTTTTTCAATTAAAAAACATAAATCTGAATAGAATAATACTAATGATATGAAATGTTTTGAATGTGGAAGGCCTGGAAATTTGCAGCAGAGTCGTCACAAAATCAAAACAGGATGATAAGATAAATTCAGATCGCAGACGACACCGCACGGCTAATAAGCCATACATCAAAAGGTGGGATCGCAAAGTGCTTGTAGCAGAAGAAAGCAAAAGCAAGTGGGCTGATTCTGATTCAGAAGATAGCACTTCATCAAGCGACAGTGAAGAGGATGTACAGTGTCTGATGGCTGATGACACTGATAATGTATTTGATTTCTCTAACATTATGTTTACACAAGAAGACCTTGTTAATGTTCTTAACGAAATGGTCTATGAGTACAAGAAGCTATCTCAGACGTTCGAGAATGTTAAAGCTGAAAACGAGTGTCTGAAAGATAAGTCAGATGACGCAAGCTGTGTACATCTTGAAGATTTAGACAGTCTAAAGACTGAGTTAAGTAAGCTGAAAACAGAGAATGAATCTTTGAGATCCAAGTCTAATGATCTCACTTCTGAAAATAATAGACTAAATCTGGTGATGAGATCTTGGACAAAATCTTCTATTTCATTAGGAAAGCTGCATGAGGTCCAGAATCCATTTAATGATAGAACTGGACTGGGCTTCAGCTCTGGCGAAAGAAGCTCTAGTGATACTATCTGACAGATGACAAGAGCAAAAGAATGAGTTTTGTCAAAGCCAGTATGATACATGATACACTTTAATCGGTCAATTACGATGACCAGATTATGTCTAAGCTGAACCAGAAGGGAAAGACTGGTATAGGATATGCTGAGCCTAAGAACTCCAAGCCTAGCTGGCTAAGGAATAGATTAGACAAAGATCGAGCTAGAGCTGGCTCATAGTCATCTGATCTACACCAGCAAAGGCGTAGCTCAGTGAAGGTGAGGAAGCATAACAGATCATACCAGCTCAGATGCGATCTGGATGGTCAAAGTATAGAACCAAGATTCAAAAGATCACACAGTATCTCAGTATGCACCCTAGTGGACACATACACAGGAAAAACTGTGAAGTTAATTCAAGTATGGATCCTGAAAGGGTTATTCCAATATGGACCCAAGTGAATTGGGTACCAAAACTTGTTTTCTGATTGCATGTTTTTAAGAAGTATGAATAGTATCTGGACAGTGGCTGTTCTAGACTTATGATTGGGAATTACAAACTACAATCGGACATCAAATACTCCAGATGACCAAAAATTGTCTTCGAATATAACTCAACAGGTGAAACTATGGGAAATGGTAAGATTGTCCATGGTAACATAGTTATAAATGACGTGTTACTTGTTGAGAATTTGTGCTATAATTGATAAGAATTAGTCAATTATGTGATCATGAGTATGTGGTTAACTTTCACAAACACACATGCACAGTTCAGAATAACAGGACACAGATCAGGCAATACTTATAAAGTGAACTGGTCAGAACAGCTGGTGACTGAACCTACCTGTTTGGTTGCAAATTCATCTAAAGCATGGTTGTGGCATAAACACATGAAACATACAAATTTTAAAACCATATCAAGTCTGTGTAAGCAGGATTTGGTCACCGGTTTTCCCAAGATCGAATTTACAAAAAATAAATTGTGTTCAGCCTGTCAGCTTGGAAAGCAAGTCCGATCTACTTTTAAGAACAAGGGCTGTAAATCCTCTTCCCAGAGCTTGAAGCTGTTGCACATGGACGTATTTGGTCCTATCCAGATATCCAGCTTAGAGGCAACGAAGTATACCCTTGTGATTGTTGATGATTACTCCAGGTTTACTTGGGTAATATTTTTAAAATAGGATTAGACCGCGACCAGTTGATCAAGATTTTAAACCGTCTTCAAAATGAAAAATCTTCTTCTATTGATCGGATTAGGAGTGATCGTGGTACTGAGTTTTTAAACAAAACCTTATCCTCCTATCTTGAACACAAAGGAATCAGGCATGAGTTGTCTGCTGCTAGATCTCCTCAACAGAACGGGCTCGCTGAGCATCATAACCGTACTTTAAAAGAAGCCGTATTTGTCGAGGGGAACCCGTTTTTCACCTATACGGGCTATTTTATTGAGATTTCCTACATTTTAAAATAGAGGATTTAATATTACGAAAATTAGAAGTTTAAAGTGTAGTTTTGAGTTTTAATTAGCATTTTTAATTAGTGGAGGCTATTGAGGGAAAACTCTTTTATTTTACTAATTAAAATCTTTGGAGGGGTCTTTTGGTACACCATTCATTCACTCCACTCCATAGTTTCGAAACCTAGCCACCCTCCACTCCCTCAAGCCGCCACCCCTCTCCCCTAGCTCGAGCCATCGGTTTCTTTGGTGGTTTCAAGGTTTGATCGTCCCAATCTCGTGTCCTTCGCTCCGGTAACGCGTATTCTTAGTTATTCTTCAAAAATGCATGCTCGATTCTACCTTTTTCTCACCATTTAAATCATATTACACTGTTTTCAAGTGATATTGCATGATTTGTATGCTCTATGATTCGATATATTGATGTTTGCAATCCATGCATTGATCATGATTTTTATCACGTTTATGTTAAACTCTTTGATGTGCAACGGTCATGGACGGTTCATAGGACCGGGGTTCGGTTCATTAAGGGCGGATGGTGGCCCGAAGAGAGGAAGGAGGTGGCTCGACCGCCTGGTCGAGCCAAGGCCACGGCATGGTGGTTGCAAACAAGAGCCGCGCACGCTTGCGCCTTTGCGTGTGACGGTCGAACCATGTAGCCCATGGTTTGAGCCATGGCTCGGCCTAGAGGGAAGGTCGGACCAGGGGGTGGTCCTGTAGGTGGGGCTCCGGCCAAGGGCGGCCGGAACAACGTGGTTGAAGGGCTAGACGTCGAGTGGTTACAAGGCGACGGTGGCTAGGATTTTGTTGGGTTTGGCCGGTTCGGTTGGACCGATTGGGGCGGTTAGGCTGGACCGGGTCGGGCCAGTAGGGTAGGGTCAAATTATTTTAAGTCGGATCCGAGTTATTTATTTCTGGACCGGGTATTTTTATTTTAAAGTTTAGAGTCCAATTTAAATGTAACGGGCCGCATATTTTAAGTCACATTTTTAAAGTCTAAATCTCTTTTTATTTATGGGCCTAATGTTTGTTCTAAATTTTAAAGACGGACTTTAGTCAATGGGCCAATTATTTAGTCAAATTTTAATGTCGAGCTTTAAGCAGTAGGACCGAGTACTTTTATCAATTTTGAAATTTGATTTTTAGTTTAATGGGTCAATTTGAGTTTTCGATTAAGTTACATTTTAAGACTAGGTCTAGGCTTTTGGGCTTAGAGTCAGAGGGCCAGTCACTTGAATCAGTCCTTGACCGGGGAAGGAAAAATGTATAAGTCCGTAAATATATATTTAATTATATATGTAGTATTTTACGTAGATGAATACGTTAATGTTTAAAGAAAGATTATATATATTGACGGGCTAAACCTTTTAAGCTGCATCTTTTATAACATACACGCATCACGAAAGTTTTACGAAATGTTAAAGGCATGAAAGAAAAGAAAAATAATTTTGAGGGATTGAAGTGATTGTGGCAAGTAATGATGAGCGGAGTCGGGATGCCGGACCCGAGGAACCTCTGTTAATGTTATAACGAGCTTATGGATCCATGTGTTCACGACATGGTGAAGTGGAAGCATAGAGGTGTTGGGAATCCCGAGAACGGTCGAATGAACCGCATCGCCACGTACGTTGGTTTTTATGATTGATCAATCGTTAATATATAATTGATAGGATCAATGGAATCGAAAAAGTGTTTAAAATAAGCTTAGGAGTTCAGAAGGGGGAGGGGGTTGAATGAACTCCTTCGATTTTTGATTTTTCGAAACCTTTAAAACTGTTTTTACAAGCCTCGCTTAACTCAGATCTGAGTGACCAGATCTGAGGCTCTCAGTCCAAATCTGTTTTCTCGGTTAACAAATATTTTGAGGAAAAAAACCGATTAAACAGTGAACAATAAATACGATGCAAATAAGTAAAAGATAGAGTCAAGAGTTTGTTTGTGGAAGTTCGGATCTGAAGATCCTACATCTCTTCTTTTTCCTTTTCAGGAAGGTTCCACTAGAAGATTTGATGTGTACAGCTTCTGTAGACACCCGATCAATTGAGCCTCGCCCAAAGTGAACTCCTAGCAATCTCTATACACGCAGATTACACTGCTGTTTACAATCAAACGATTTTTCGAACTGCTTCACACAGCAAGTTTGTTACAGACTCTGTTTTGGATATGACAACGATTACAACACTAACAGAGAGTGTAAACTTCTTGTTTCTTATACTATGAAATATGTTACAAATGTAAACCAGATGATATCTCAAAGATTATATCTGATAAAGAACTTAAGGAAAGTTCTTCGAGATAATATTAGCTGGTAGTCGAAAGACTGTGAAAACCAACTTTGAAGAACCAGCGACTGAGAGAATGAAAGACGAGAGCTTCAAAAACACCGAGAACTTAAAAACCACCGAGTTCTTCATTTGAATTCTTCTGCTATTTATACATCCATCCTCAACGTTCATTAAATGAGCCAGTAGACACAAACTTGATTTGCATATCTTCATCGTATCAACGCATTAAATGCTCCATTAATGCTATGCAAAAGTATGTATGCGGTTGTCAGAGCTGAGTTGAATTGTATGCCAAAGTAGGTAAACATCGTGAGTACCATTCTGCGTACTGTGCAACTATACTCAAAGTAGCTCTGAATTTGTGTCTCTTTCATCCACTTTGTCTAACAGGCTTTATAAAAAGAAATATTGATCGTTGATTCCTCTGGAATAAACATCTAATAACATCTGAAGCTCAAATCTATTTCGACACTGAAATCTGAAATCTGCTCTCTTCTACCTTTATAGATATCTCAAATATATCTCTTCTCTCTAGCTGTATCTCATGTCAAATCTGAAATTTCTCTTCGTTACTAATTATCCTCCTTTTGTCTTCTTAAAATAGAAATAAATTCAAGTCTGAATTCTCGTAATAACTGAATATCTGAGATACCCTATTCTGATCTGACTCTCTGAGATCTGATAAATAATATCTGAAGTGTTCTGAGTAGAATCTGTCCAAGTCTGAATCTATTACTGAACGGATCTGATACGTAGCCTCTGTAATGAAACTAATACCCTCTGATCTGATCTGTTCTCATCTGTATTACTCGGATCTGAATATCTCTGATCCCAAGTCTCTCGAATCTGAAATTATTAACCCGATAACTGATATTACCCGAATACCCAAATCTGATATACTCTGATCTGAAATCTTCAACTCAAATAACTGAGATCTGAAATCCTCTGTTAAGTACGCTCCGCTCTTCTCTGATCAGATATACTCAACTTTATGGCATGATGTCCAGATCTAAAATTCTTACTTCCTTCGAAAGTGCGATAAACTTAAGATCCAGATCTTAGTCTTAAGTTCAGTTATTAGTCCAGTTCTCGTTATCACCAAAACTTATAAATTTTATCTTAAAAATTTCCCCCTTTTTGGTGATGACAAAACTTAGCAGCCTATTACTTAAATAGAGACAAAAAGAAATTGCTCCAAGTCTGCTATATATATTCCATACGAAACGACTAAGTACAAAATATTCGTACAAGAACTGAAAAAGAACAAAATATGTTCAGCTTCCTCCAAGCCAATACTTCCATCCCGTAGAACTTCTGCTTCCTCACAGATCCTGATACTCTTTTCCTCGTAGGTTCGCTCCTACTTCCACCACCACTTGGTCTGCTTTGATCGTCAGGAGGAGGTTGTGGACCTCGGATGCTGATCATTTCCCTATTTTTGTCACCACGACCTCTATTGATATAGGCTATGATTTCTGACAATTGAGTAATGAGGTGAGCGATGCCCTTCTGGGTTTTCTACCGGAAAACATCCAGATCAGCCTTGAGAGTCTTTACTTTTTCTTGGACGTCACAAATGAGATGCCTAAAGATGCATCGGTGATGAGAAGAATCATTTATAGACGTCGTCTCAAGATGTGAATCCTCGAAGTAAGAACGTCCTTGAGATCGTCTACTTCCTCTAGTGTTCGCACTTGCTTTAAATGAATTTTATCAACTGTAGAGAGAAGCTGTGCAAACTCCTCTGTATAATCGATAGATGGAACCATAGCAGCTGGCAGAGAAATCTGAGGTATATCATTTGTAATATCTGTAGAATTAAGGACAATAGGTGGCTCTGTAATATGAGTAAGAACAACAGTTGTCTCTTCGATCTGAGGAGTAGCATCCGAAGACTGGATCTCAGGAATATCATTGGTAAAATGCATAGGAAAATCACTGGAAGAGCTAGAACTAGGAGAATTCTGATTTGCAGACTGTGAAGAACTAGAACTTTCAAAATTGCGAATAGCATCAGGATGTCGCCGAACCTATCTAGAAATTCTGTCGGATCTGTCTCTAAATCTACAAATGGTTCAACGGCAACTATATCTGTACAAAAATTATGCGTCCCAACTGGCATAAAATGACCAAAAGACTAAACTGAACTACATCTTTACAGACTTTGATCCAGCCCCATCTCCCATGGAAAGGAAGTCGAGAGTCCAGATCTTGGACTGTCTCAATAAATATACAAATCGGGGCAAGAGAATCCACATATATCCTTTGAGGCAACAGCTCCCACTTGTAAGAAACAGGTGCCCTGCTCTCGTGGATCCACATATCTGGTCCCTCTATTGTTTTCCATGATCCGTCAATTAAAACCAATTGTCCTAATCCAGCAGATACACTTGAAATTTGGATTAGATCTTGCAATAACTGCACCACGCTGTCTGTTAGCTCCTTGAAACAGTCTTGAGTTGTACGGCCTCGCCACTCCAGTCTGTGCTCTCTCATCTGCTTTAGAAATTTCTCTAATGAAATGCGGTGAGAATCTGAAAGTATATCCAGAACTTGAAGATCAATAGCTGTTGTGGGTGTGCCGGATTCAAAATTGGTGTGCCGTGCCTCCAAGAATTTTCTTAACAACATCTCCCTATACTTAGCTATTATATACACACGCATCTGAACAGCTGTCTGTAACGAATATGTTTCTCCCACATCTGTTCTTCCTTGGAGACGATATCTGAAACTGATTCCAACACTGCTAAGCGCGTAGGATGAAATGAATGAAAGAACGAACCAATTTATTCTATAACCTTCTCCCTAATCTGTACAAGAAATTCAATGTCTGCACAAATCAAACTAAACATCTCTCGGGCCAGATGCCCTTTTCTTTCATCTTTCTGTACAAGGGGCGCCTTACCCTTGTCAGCAATATCAATCTGAGGAAGGCTGGCCTTGTACCAGTCGTCTTCCTTGACTCCCTTGATCTGAATGCCAAGTCCAAATTTGATCTTGGTAGGCTCTGCGGCTGTAACAGATGGCAGCATCATATGTTCAGGAATCTGCGCCAAAAGATCATCAATAGACATGTACTCTTCATCAGACATGGATTTTTTCGTAAGCTCCAGAACCTTGCTCAAGGGCTCTGTGTTGGTCCGAAAAATAGGATCAAAAGATCAGCAGCCGCGCATTTAAGAGACATTAAAATATTTGCGCGCTGCTAATACACTGGAGGTGCAATACCTCTTGTTCTTGAACATCTAAAATAAAAACTCACCAGAAGAGCACCGGAGACAGATCTGGTATGATTTAAAAATCATGCGGAAAATACCAGAACTGAATCCTATATTTTAAAACAACTCAAACAGATTTATGTACAACATAAATCTGTTCAAGACTCGTGCTTGTGTGCTGCTGAAATGAGATGCTAAGAATGGTAAGTTGTTTATGCGAATGCTTGAATGAATGCGTGCTGAACTGTAAACGTGCAATGCTAAAGTAAATGCTGAAAGCTTAAAGAACAC
>KV018502.1:24602-43874 GCA_001598015.1 Dorcoceras hygrometricum
TAGATCAAACGCTTGCGACTGGTTGTCCAGCTGGTTAGATCAAACGCTTGCGACTGGTTGTCCAGCTGGTTAGATCAAACGATGTCGTATC
Source organism: Dorcoceras hygrometricum (assembly GCA_001598015.1). Taxonomy (NCBI): domain Eukaryota; kingdom Viridiplantae; phylum Streptophyta; class Magnoliopsida; order Lamiales; family Gesneriaceae; genus Dorcoceras; species Dorcoceras hygrometricum. The sequence goes on from KV018502.1 coordinate 24,694, forward strand.
AACTTATTCAAACGACATCGTTTGCTATGCATCCTCGACTGGTTGAATATAACGCTGAAGCTCTCGTCTGGATGTACTGTAGCTTCCTGCTGGTATCTTGCGACTGCTGGACTCAAACCATCTGCTGATTATGATGACGTCACCGATGACTTCATCAACGCTAAACCATCTGCTGATTCTTTAGCACGACGTCGCTTCATCTCTTTCACTTCTCTTCTCATCTGCTGATAGCTTCCTGCTGATCACTGTAGCTTCCTGCTGAATGATGACATCACTGCTGATGTCATATACGCTTTGCGCTCCAGCTGATCTTTATCGTTCCAGCTCCAGCTTGCGATTCATCTTAGCTTCTTGCTTCTTGAATAGCGACTGTTAACAGATTCGTCAACAGTACTTATAATTGCGACTGGAATCTTCTTCTTCGACATATTACTCCAGCAGACTTCTCAAATCCTGTTCCAGCTGATTCACTTCGCTCTTTAGCGCTTGCAGCTGGTTGTCATCGTTCCAGCTGGTTTACTATGCTCCAGCTGGTTCAACTTGGCCTCCGCCTGATTACGAACAGCTGATTCAACTTTGGACGTCTCCATTGCTAATCCAGCTGCCGATTCCATGAACGCACCAAACCAACTGCTGAACTTAATCTTGTCAAACCATCTGCTGAACAAATATAGCTGCTTATCTTCTTTGCTCAATACGCTTCTTCCTGCTGATATTCTTCTTCATTCCTAAATCCTGTACACTTAAGTGGAATTGTTACAAACACAATAATAGGTTTTGTGTAATTCAAAACTTAATCAAGATCTGTCAAAACAGATCCATCACTCTGTGTCTTCAGAGTCATTAACATTCTCATCACCTATCCCTTATCAGTAGTCTCAGGCTCAATCTCCTTTTCTTTCTCCTTATCTGTCTCCGTTCCTTCTCCTTCACCATCTCCTTCTCAACCAGAGGTCCTTATTCATTGGATAACACCTTGGAACTGAGAGCAGTATCATCATTATTGTTAGCAGAAACATCTATCCTTCTCTCCGTCTCCACAGGTTCAGATCCAGCAATCTCCAACACCACTGGTTCTACCACATCTGTTCCCTCTATCTCATCCGCAGCTGTCTCCTTAATTACCTGTTGAATAATATTATCAATAGTTTCATCATCAGATTCATTTTGCAACACCAATTTGCATTTTGGTGCGTGAAGTCGTTGAACTTTATGACTTGCAGCTGGTATCACAGAGATAGGTTCGTCATCTTGAGCCACAATAACAATGGCCAAGTTCTTTTCTGCGGGAGTAGCTCTCCCCACAGTTGTCCTCTTCTTCTTCGCCACTGGCTCATCTACCACATCTTCAACAGTTATGTTCTTGTTCTTGGCAACGTAAGTGCCAATAGTTTTGGCATTGAGCACCTTCAATGGAGGGAATGGCTTGGGTTTTCCCAGAGCCAAATCTGGTACTCCCTACAGTAGAACACAAATCTAAACGGCAAACCCTCTGGCTTGCTTTGAGGAGGGTGTCACCATATCTTTCAAAATAAACAAAAGTTTACTCCAGTTGATTTTCAGGCCGCAGTGAATTGCTGTCATCAACAGAAATTGCTCATGAGTCACTGCATCGAAAGACCTGGCCTTGGAAGTCATCGATTTTGCTAGAATATCATTCAGCAGACGGAATTCAAACTTCATTTCCCTCTTCTTGCAAGAGGTCTTAAGCTGTTCACCACCGGCAGAGAACGCACTCCTAGCATCAAAGATCAAATTCTTCGGCACCTCAGAAACATCTGTTAACCCCTCGATGGGCAGTTCGAACACACCCGCAAACCGATCTCAGAAATCACAACAAATTTGCCGTGAATACAAACAGAGAACTTCATTATCCTTCACAAATGCAGTGCTAAAGAACTTGTCCAACTCTTGTTCGTAGAGAACAGAGGACACCCCAGAAAGCCACGAAGACCAGTAGATTCTAGGGCTTTGGACATCTTAACCATACCCTCCTCAGAGAAAGTCAGCACTAAGTCGAAGTTCACTTGAAGAGCGTTCGCAATCAATGAAGATGCCATTTATGATAGTTGATTGAAGAGAAAAACGTCGAAGAATGAAGATGATCTGCATAGAAAGCACTAAAAGCAAGAGAATACGAGAGTAATTTTTGCGTAATGTAAATGTTAGAGATAAACAAAAACAAACGTATAACAGTTACAGGAATGTGAAACGGTGAGAGAGAGAAAATGTGGATGTGACGTTTCAAATGCTGATAACGTGTCAAACATCGAATGGCGCGATCAGATTTTTAAAAGATTTGAAAAGATTTTGAATTTTAACCACAAGGGGTAAAAAGTAAAAACGAGTGCCATTTTATCATTACGTCACAGCCTAAGATCTGTTTAATGTTTCAGCTGGGGTACTATCAGATTTGATCAATGATAAGTATCAATTGTATATACGCGAAATCTGGATAAAGTCAGATCACACGCATTCAACTGACTTAGCACTTAATAACTCAGATGTCTTGTTCCCCCTCAAGCTGAGGTTCTCCCAACGCAATAGTTTACCAAATCTAAAGTCCTCCTAGTTGTTCCCTCTGAACAGTTGACTCAGATCTGAAGAAAATGAAAGCTGTTCAACCTCCAATTTGTTAGCGCAAAGACAGATCAAGGCAATTCTAAGAGACCAAGAATGTTTCAAAAATACAAAAACTTAGCGTCTGGTAGAGGCTTTGTGAAGATATCAGCAACTTGCTGATCTGTAGACACATACTCCAGTCGGACGTCCTTCTTGAGCACGTGATCTCTTATGAAATGATGCCTGATGTCGATATGCTTTGTTTTAGAGTGCAGCACAGGATTCTGAATGATTGCGATGACACTGATATTGTCACAGAAGATAGGCGCTTCAGACTGAACAGTTGACTCAGATCTGAAGTAAATGAAAGCTGTTCAACCTCCAATTTGTTAGCGCAAAGACAGATCAAGGCAATTCTAAGAGACCAAGAATGTTTCAAAAATACAAAAACTTAGCGTCTGGTAGAGGCTTTGTGAAGATATCAGCAACTTGCTGATCTGTAGACACATACTCTAGTCGGACGTCCTTCATGAGCACGTGATCTCTTATGAAATGATGCCTGATGTCGATATGCTTTGTTTTAGAGTGCAGAATAGGATTCTGAGTGATTGCGATGACACTGATATTGTCACAGAAGATAGGCGCTTCAGAAGCATCAATCCATAGTCCTTAAGCTGGTGTTGAATCCATAAGATCTGAGCACAGCAGCTTCCAGCCGCTAAAACGCTGCTTCAGCTGTGGACGTGGCAAATGAAGTCTGCTTCTTACTAAACCATGAAATCAGTCGATCTCCCAAGAATTGACATGTACCCCTTGTGCTTCGTCTGTCAATCCTACATCCGGCGTAATCTACATCACTATAACCAATCACTTGAAAACTGGAGTCTTTGGGATACCAAAGACCCACATTGGAAGTTCCTTTCAAATATTTTAAAATACGCTTTACTTCAATTTAATGCGACTATTTTGGCTCAGCTTGGAATCTAGCACACATACAGACAGCAAACATGATGTCTGGTCTGCTAGCAGTTAGGTATAGCAATGAGCCAATTATACCACGATACAAAGATACCTCTATGGCAGTTTCGGCTTCATCTTTGTCTAATTTGATAGAAGCACCCATCGGGGTAGCTGCTGCTGAGCAATTGTCCATTCCAAATTTTTTCAGCAGTTCTTTCGTGTATTTAGCTTGATTGATGAAGATTCCATTCTCAAGCTGTCTAACTTGTAAACCCAGAAAGAACGTCAGCTCTCCCATCATGCTCATTTCAAACTTGTCCTGCATCAACTTAGAAAACTTTTGGCACAGTTTGGGGTTAGTTGACCCAAAAATTATATCATCAACATAAATATGTACCAACAGAACATGATCATTCTTAACGAATTTCAATAATGTCTTATCAACAGTGCCTATGACAAAATCACGCTCGATAAGAAATTTAGATAGTGTGTCATACCAAGCTCTGGGTGCTTGCTTCAACCCATATAGAGCTTTATCCAGTTTATATATGTGATCTGGATATGCATGATTCACGAAGCCAGGAGGTTGTGCTACATACACTTCCTCAGTTATGATGCCATTAAGAAAGACACTCTTCACATCCATTTGAAAGATCTTGAAGTCTTTATATGCAGCATATGCAAGAAACATGCGGATGGCTTCTAGTCTAGCTACTGGAGCAAAGGTCTCATCGAAATCTATCCCTTCTAGCTGTCTAAAGCCCTGAGCTACCAGTCTAGCCTTGTTTCTAATTACTACACCATCCTCATTCAGCTTGTTCCTAAAGAGCCATTTAGTTCCTATCACTGAATGATTAGTAGGTCTAGGAACTAGCTGCCATACATTATCTCTTAAATTGGCTAAGTTCGTCTTGCATAGTGTCTATCTAGCTCGGGTCGGCTTCTTCAATCATCTTTGGTTCTATATGCGAAATGAATGCTGAATTGAAGTACTCATGCATTATCTGGCCTCGTGTGCGAACATGAGAGAGAATGTTACCTATGATCTGCTCGGATCGATGATTTCTATTCCACCGAAGATCATATCCGATTGGATTTGCTCCTTGTTCAGATTGGATGTTTGGTTGGTTGGCTTCTTCAGATACCAATTGATAAGATTGAGGTCCATATTTGGATCAGATGCCAACTGATGTGATCGATGTCCAGCATTTTCATCAAATACCAATTGATAATTTTCGTAGATGGCTTGAGTATCCGAAGCTGGTCTGGATACCGATTGATAAGCATTATCTTGTACATTTGTTGCTTCATCACCAACAGCCGGCACACTAGTTGGGATTTGTTCCTGTATAGGGTCAACGTTAGTCAAATCAATGATGACTGTATTACCTATCAGATATGCTTGGATGTTATCGTGCGGTGTATCCTGAGATGGTTGTATCTCAGCTGAATGTCGTATCTGTGGCACGTCATCACTTGATTCTTCTAAGCTGGATGACTCCAGACGTGTGCACAGATCATTAAGGCTCGCAGCTGAGTTGGAACGGAAGCTGGTTTCTTCAAATACCATGTGAGCTGATTCTTCAACCGTCAAGCTCCGGTTGTTAAATACTCTGTAGGCTTTGCTCATGGATGAGTATCCAAGAAACAATCCTGCATCAGATTTAGCATTGAAAGCTGTTAGGTGTTTTTTGCCGTTGTTGTGAATGAAACATCTGCACCCAAACACCCTGAAATAAGATATATCAGGTTTCTTGCCACTCCAAATGTGAGGACTGAGATTCGGTAATTAGAAATTAATCGGAATTGGTTAAGGATTAGTCATGGTAGACATGATTATTGAATTTCGGACTTGAGGATTTTGGTCAAATCTGGTTGGTGATTTTTCAGATTTGACAAAGAGCCGTTCAGCTTTGAGTTGTTGGTTGCTATCAGGTGAATATGCGTTGACTTTGGAGTTACTTTGGAGAGTTTTTCCATCGGGATCTGATTCCAGTACGTATTCAGATTTGAGGCCTATCGTTGGAAGAAGATAAGCTTTTAGAATTCCTACGTGGGAATTAGCGAGAATCAGATTTGAGGTATACTGGTGGTTCAGATATGAGAGAGGGAATATTCGAGCATTCAGATTTGACTCGGGTAGTGATGCGATGTCGTTTCGCATTATCAGAGGTGACATTAGTGAGAGAAATCTGTTAGCGAGTGTGCACGGATTGCGAGAGTCAGCGAGGAGAGGACATGTGTTAGTCAACGTTGATGGGTTGACTGGAGTTGTTAGTGTTATTCAGATCCGAATGAGCGCGAGCAGACACGAGCGCTGGGATCTGCTTCAGATGTGAGGCAGTGTGTCGTTTTGATTAGTGACGCTTGTGTTTAGCGTTAGCATTGAGAACTCAGATTTGAGTTAACGCTGCAAATAGATTTGAGGACTTGTGCCTTAGTGCTGAGATCTGTATACATCGGTGTTGACTTCCATCTAGAGTTTGACCCATGTATTTAAATATAAGTGTTGCCCAACACTTAGCGTATTTTTCGAACCCGATATTTCCCTGTCGTCTTCCCCGATAACCTCGAAAACCTTACTGTTCACCGAGCACTATTTATCTGATTTGCTTTTGATTTCCACCGTTGTTTGGAGAAAGGTGAGTGGCTCTGAACTCGTCTTCCTTAGCTCTTTCGATTGTTACCAGTTAGGAGACCTGAGTCAACGTGTAGAAGGAGCATGAAGGATTTACAGTGTTCGAAGATTTTTGCGACAGTGAACCCAAGAGTTCTTCAGAGCTTCTGGGTATGTGATTCGTTGCCGTTCAAGCTTAGTTTAAGCTGATTAGAACTTTTGCTTAGTGGTCGAATCAGATTTGAGTTTTTGACCATAGGCAGTGAGGTATAGGAGTTCAGACTTGAGCTAAGATATGAGATGCCTTTACAGATTTGAGCTCCCAGGTAGTTCCTGCTGTGGTTGTCGAGATCAGTGAGGAAGCATTTCTTGAGCAGGCTGAAGTTGCCGTGCCCTGGTGAGATCTGTTGAGGTAGAATCTGAGGTTTGAGGTACGAATTGAGCTTCTGTTAACAGCTTTGGGCATAAGCGTGTTAGTATTTTGAGGCATGATATGTGTTCTGGAATTCTGTGCTTTACGTGAACAGATTTGGCTCGTTGGTTGATTTATATATTCTGTTTACGTGAATTATGCATGCTGAAATCAGATTTGAATTTCTTGGCATTCATGCATACATATTGATCCTGATGATTGATTGATTACCGAATGAGAGCCACATTGTGACCGCCTGGCAGAGGTGTCGCACCTGAAAGGCACAATGCTATCATCGGAGTGGTGACCGACTAATTCGTTGTATCTGAATACACCGAGATGTGATGGTTAATTGAGTGGCCAGACCTGAATATCACGGACCGATGATTTCCACCGGCTGATTGGCTGTGCGTGGTATGGAGGCTCACCTGGTTTTCCAGCTGACTCGTTGGACTAGATGACCGATTCTTTGACAGCCCTCATGCATTTCATGACTTATAATACTGTATCTTTATGATTTGTTGTTGTCTTAGTGCTCTACCGAGATGTGATGGTTAATTGAGTGGCCAGACCTGAATATCACGGACCGATGATTTCCACCGGCTGATTGGCTGTGCGTGGTATGGAGGCTCACCTGGTTTTCCAGCTGACTCGTTGGACTAGATGACCGATTCTTTGACAGCCCTCATGCATTTCATGACTTATAATACTGTATCTTTATGATTTGTTGTTGTCTTAGTGCTCTTTGTACTGAGGTTTGACCTTGTATTCTTTTTTTGGTTTTGTGTTGCTTGGGTCTGTGTTTCCCTTTGCAGGTTCATCAGGGAACCAGTCTCGACAGTGCGGCGTGCCAGCTGGTCGATCCCCATTTGGATAGAGTCCCAGTGTATTTATTACTGTACTGAACCAGGGGATGCCCTGCGTTTTTATGTATATATCTGTTTTTTAGTTGCATGGTTGTTGGATTTGATTTAAATCCTATTTTGAGTATGAATATTTTTAATGATAATTTTATTGTTCAGGCCCAATCATTTGAAAAAATTTTAAGCCCTATTCTTATGCTTCCGCGATTATGTGCTTAATTATGCTGTTAATCTGTGTTGATTAGCACGGAGCCTGACACCAAATCTCATTTGGGGTAACTCCATGACTTTTGTTAATCATAGATCTGTTTGAGTGTAGCAAGTTGTGTTAACTGCTTCTGACAAGTATTTTTGTAAAATACCGTAATATGCAATCATAGTTCGAGCAGTTTCTTTTAAAGTTCGGTTTCTCCTCTCAGCTAACCCGTTCTGCTGAGGAGTTCTGGCTGCTGAAATCTCATGCTTTATTCCAATGTCTTCCAGATAAGAGGATAGCTTATGATTTAAAAATTCAATACCTCTATCACTCCTTATCCGATTGACAGTACAAGATTTGTCATTTTGTAAACATTTTAAAATTTTAATCAGCTGATCAGCGGTCTGATCTTTTGATTTTAAAACAACACCCATGTAAATTTTTGTAAAATCATTAACAACAACCAGGGTGTAATTTGTTCCCCCCTAAGCTTGTTACGGGTATTGGACCAAAAATCCATATATAAAAGCTCTAAGCTTCGGGAAGAACGTTGACCGTTTTTCTTTTAAAAGTAGATCAAATTTGTTTTCCCAGCTGACATGCAGAGCAAATCTTGTCTTTAGAAAAATTTATTTTGGGCATACAGAAACCATTCAAGCTTACTCAATTTGGCAAGTGTTTTGAAGTTAAGATGATTCATCCACTGTGCCACAGCCAGCTCTTAGAAGAGTCAGCTGCTAGGCAAATCTGTTCAGACCTCATCTGCTCTGACCAATTGACAATGTAGGTATTCCCCGATCTGTTTCCTACCAACACTGTCAGACCATCAGAGTTCTGAACTGTGCACGTGTGCTTTTGAAAATTAACTGTGTAACTATTGTCACACAGCTGACTTATACTAATCAGATTATAGCACAAATTCTCAACTAAAAGAATATCAGATATGGAAATGTTACCATGGGTAAGCTTACCCTTACCCACAGTGTTACCAAGTGAGCACAATCTTAACTCCTTTGTACGGTGTCAAATCTGATAGCAGCTTTGGATTTCCAGTCATGTGCCTCGCACGTCCGCTATCCAGATACCAAATGATTGAGTCTTCTGAAGCTTTGTACCTGTTATCTTGCATTCATGAAAATAAACTTTTGGTACCCAATTTTACTTGGGTCCAGATCGGATTACCCCTTTCCGGACCCATACTTGAATTACCTAACAGTTTTCCCAGTATGGACATCCACTAGGGTTCGTGCATAAATATTATGTGATCTGTTGAGTTTAGGCTTTGTATTCTGAAGATTCAGATCACGTTTCGGCTAAACTTTTCTCCATACAGATTTGACCTTCGTCGAACCACGCCTTTCCTTGTTCAGAACAGACGACTTAGGTCCAGATTTTGCTTTGTCCTTCTCAAGTCGGTTCTTTAGCCAGCTAGGCTTGCTGTTCTCAAGTCTGGTATAACCAATACCATTTTTACCCTTATAGTTCAGGTGTACCGTGTTCTGGTCATCATACTTGACCGACTCATAAGCATCGTGTGTCACACTGGCTTTGACAAAATTCATTTTCTTGAACTTGTCATTGGCCAGATCTGACTGAGTACTGGTTTCCCCAGAGCTGCTTTCACCAACACTGAAACCTAAGCCAGATTTATCGTTCAATGTGAGTCTCATGCAGCTTACCCAAGGAAACAGAAGACTTAGTCCAGGAGCTCATCACTTGAATTAATCTCTCATTTTCAGATGAGAGCTCACAGGACTTTGTTATCAAAAGATCATTCTCGATCTTCAGCTTGCTCAACTCTATTTGTAAACTGTCAGTATCCTAAAGCTGAGCAGTGCTTGATTCCACTGAACTATTTTTCAAACATCTGTTTTCAGCTTTGATCTCCTCTAATGTCTGAGATAGCTTTCGGTACTCTTGGACCATTTCATTAAGTGCATTGACAAGGTCCTCTCGTGTAAATTCACTGTTGAAAAAGTCAAATACCTCATCATCCGTAGATTGGTTGGCCATCAAACAGTGGACGTATTCTTGCTCACTTTCACTGGATGAGGAGCTGCTTGAAGTTGAGTCCGAATCTGAGTCCGCCCAGTTCTTGTTACTCTCCTCTGCAACAAGTACTTTTCTATCATTCTTTCTGTTGGGCCTGTTCTCAGATCTGGTCCTGTCAGGCTTCGTGCTCACATCAGAGTAAAACCACACAAACACAAGCGGAAGCTACTAAAAAGTGGTTAAAATTTTCTCTTTTGGCTTGACGGTTTAAAACGATATAATTTAAAATACGACAATACTAAAAGTAATCCCAGTTTACAAACAAAACCAATAAAACTAAGGCTACAAGCCCACGAAAAGCAGTACAACATAAACATGTATCAAACACCTGGTAACAACCACAACCGAGTATACATGACTACAGCAAAAGCAGAGGAGCTGCTTGAAGTTGATTCCGAATCTGAGTCCGCCCAGTTCTTGTTACTCTCCTCTGCAACAAGTACTTTTCTATCATTCTTTCTGTTGGGCCTCTTCTCAGATCTGGTCCTGTCAGGCTTCGTGCTCACATCAGAGTAAAACCACACAAACACAAGCGGAAGCTACTAAAAAGTGGTTAAAATTTTCTCTTTTGGCCTCACGGTTTAAAACGATATAATTTAAAATACGACAATACTAAAAGTAATCCCAGTTTACAAACAAAACCAATAAAACTAAGGCTACAAGCCCACGAAAAGCAGTACAACATAAACATGTATCAAACACCTGGTAACAACCACAACCGAGTATACATGACTACAGCAAAAGCACCTGGTATTCCCTGGCCCATAATACTGATACATAAATATATTCTATACGCTACTGGGATACTCTAACCACCTCCTGGGGCACCTCTAGTTGGGTCAGAACCACGACCAGCTGAATAACCTGGGAAACCTGAACACAACAGGAAAACAAACAAACCAAGACCCAGAGGGACATGGGGTCAAACCCCAGTACGGAGAGCAAGTGAAACAGAAAAAGAAAAGCATAAGATAAAATGCAGATGCTATGCATGAGACACTGAACAACCGCTAAAGGCTACAATCGAAAAGGGAGCCAAGGAACTCAAACATAGCTCCATAGAATCTGCAACAAACAGTGGCCACGGGGTGTGTTCAAAGTGGGGTAATGAGCCACTCGCCTTGACACTACACCCGAATACCAGATGCATCAAACAGCTCAACCTGCCGTTGCACAACTCATGAACTGTGGTAGTTAACCACTCGGCGCATGAGGGCTAACAAATCCCAGCAGGGAGATGAGAGTGCGGTATTGCCGCTCGCCCTCGAATCCTGGTAAGAAACAACAGCACAATACAACAAGATACAAAGCAAGGATTCTGAAATGCAAGTGAATAAATGCGTGTATACACATAACAGCAGGCAGTAAACACTGGCAGCAATACACGAAACAACAATCAGCCATCACTGCATTTATCCATGCCAAACCTCACACTATAACAAGCTCAACCCGTACCTTAATTCTATGCAACGGTTACCACAACAAGGGACCCGAGAGATCTGGTTAAAACCTGCTAAACACACAACGTACAAAGCATAAATCTCACAGGACACAGGCACTGAACTCACGGCTATCACTGGTTGGGAGCAACAGCTCAACCAGCAACCCATCCAACAAATACAACTTATCAGGAAGCTTAAATCAAGGCTAGGAACAAGATCTCATCGAATTAAACGAAGTTCTACCTGAACTACGAAACGCACGAACGAAACAGCAACTTCGTGCTTCTGCTCCAGCCAACTACAGCCTCCCAATGAGGTATCAATCGAAAGAGCTTCCCGAGATGAGTCCAACGCTACCTCGAACGTCCAAAAGGTGGCCAAAAACGACAGGAATTCGCCGGAGAAACTCACGGTGAACAGTGTTCTAGGGTTCGAGAGATGAGTCGACAATCGGGAGAAAATTTCTCTAAATATGGAATCTGTTAATCCAGTCTAAGACCAAGTCTTCTAATATATATACACTTCACACCAGCTGACAGCAGCAAGAGCGGGTTCCACCGACAAAACCAGTAGACACCACTGAAAACCCAACCAGCAGTCGAAAGTCAAACCAACCGCTGAATCTCTCAAACAACGCTAAGCAAAACGGCGTCGCATCAACTTAACCAAACGACGTCGCATAGGGACACGTCATCCTTGCTTTCAACAGCTGATCAACCAAACCAGCAGCTGGATAAAACAATGCAACAGATCCCTCAACAGTAATTGTCTTACGTGACCAGCAGCTGATTCCAAAAAAGCTGCGCTTCAACTAAACAAAACGGCGTCGTAAAGAACCCAACAAATGATCACTACTGAAGGAAAATGCACCAACTGCTGAATCCCTTTGCGCTAACCAAAACGACGACGTCGCTGCCCCACGCTACAGGAACTTTGACCCGCGTTGACATCTGCTGAACAACAAAACGCGCTAACTAACCAACATCTGAAATCCACGTAAGCGCTACTGCTGATCATTAACCAAAACACAAAGTCTGATATAATATATGCGTTCAACAGATCTCTACTGTTCACTAGGTCAAAACGACAACGTTTGCACCCTATACAAAACCAACAGCTGGTCTCTAACGCGAGATTACCAAACTGTCCAGAATTATTTCAAATGTGAAATCCGACCCAAAATTATATACAAACCTTCCAAATGAAATCTGAACATCCAGAATTCCTTAAGAACCGATTAATCCAACAATTAATCTTTAACACATTTTCAGGTCTCACATTTCTCCCCCACTAAAAAGGATTTCGTCCTCGAAATGAAACAACAATTCTGGAATTACAACACAACAACAGAAAACCAAAACAGAAAATCGCCCAACACATTGCCAAGAGGTCAAGATAACGAGCAAACAACAACAACTAGGAAAGAAATACAACCAAAACTACAACTACTGGGAATCTAGTACGACAGCTACTCAAACAGATGCGGCCACTCGCGCTGCATCTTTTCTTCCAACTCCCAAGTAGCTTCTTCCCTACCGTGTCTGCTCCATTGCACCATCACCAACGGAATGGTTTTATTCCTCAATTGTTTCTCTTTTCTATCAAGGATACGCAAAGGATATTCCAAGTAGCTCAACGTCTGATCTAGATTGACCTCGTCAGTTCTAAGCACATGAGACGGATCTGGCTCGTACTTCCTCAACATGGAAACATGAAAGACATCATGTAGAGAAGGTAATTCCGGAGGAAACAACAGTCTATACGCCAATGAGCCAATCCTCTCAACAAACTCATACGGTTTGACATAACGAGGGGCTAACTTTCCCTTGTGTCCAAAGAGCATAACACTGTGAAATGCAGAAAATTTAAGGAATACCTGATCACCAACCTGAAACTCTAGAGGTCGACTCCTCTTATTTGCATAACTGGCTTGGCGATCCTGGGCAGCTTTCATCCGTTGTCGAATAAGATCCACATGATCTTTCATTTGCTGCACAAAGTCTGGGGCAGATAGCTGCTTCTCCCCCACTTCTTCCCAACATACTGGCGATCTGCACTTCCTGCCATACAAAGCCTCAAACGGCGCCATGCCAATCGTCACCTGATAGCTGTTATTGTAAGAAAATTCAACCAAAGACAACGCGTCCTGCCAGCTACCTCCAAAATCCATCACAATAGAACATATCCTACAACGTCTGGATAGTTCGCTCAGATTGGCCATCGGTTTGGGGATGATACGCTGTGCTCATAGCCAATCTGGTACCCAAAGCTGCTTGCAAACTCTTCTAGAAACTGGAAGTAAACCTTGGATCTCGGTCTAAAACGATCAAAACAGGCACACCGTGCAGTCTAACCACAAAATCCACGTACAATTTCGCCATTTTCTTCAGAGAAAAGGTCATACCGTAGGGAATAAAATGTGCAGACTTCGAAAATCGGTCGATAACCACCCAAATAGCATCGCATCCTCTGCTGGTACGAGGCATATGCGTCACAAAATCCATTATGTGCTCCCAATTCCATTGGGGCACTTCCAAACTCTCAACAGACCACCAGGTCTCATCCTTTCGGCCTTTACCATTTGACAGTTCAAACAACGAGCAATAAATCCAGCAACATCGCTCTTCAGGCCAGCCCACCAGAAGTGCGGCTTTATAGCATGGTACATCTTCCGTGCACCAGGATTAACACTGTGTCTACTGTAGTGCGCTTCCCGAAGGATCTCCTCCTTCAAGTCAATCAGGTTAGGCACAACCAGCCTGCCACGAAACCTCAAACAACCATCAGAAGAAACAGAATAATCCTCAAGTTCTCCAGCCCTGACCTTCAACTTCAACTCGTGGATTGAAGGATCAGTTCTTTGAGCCGCTCGAATACTAGAAACAATTTGTGGCTCCACTTGGAAAGAAGAAACCACAACACAATCCTCACCCGGGTAGAATCTCCAACCAGTAGTATTGAGATGCTCCTGGTCCTTAGAAATATACTGCGAAGCAAGCATCTCACTAGCCTTCCTGCCCAAAGCATCGGCCACTACGTTCGATTTCCCAGGCTGATACTTGATCTCGCAATCAAAGTCCTTTAGCAGCTCCATCCAACGACGCTGTCTCATATTCAAGTCAGGCTACGAAAAAACTTTCCCTTGTGTCCAAAGAGCATAACACTGTGAAACGCAGAAAATTTAAGGAATACCTGATCACCAACCTGAAACTCTAGAGGTCGACTCCTCTTATTTGCATAACTGGCTTGGCGATCCTGGGAAGCTTTCATCCGTTGTCGAATAAGATCCACATGATCTTTCATTTGCTGCACAAAGTCTGGGGCAGATAGCTGCTTCTCCCCCACTTCATCCCAACATACTGGCGATATTCACTTCCTGCCATACAAAGCCTCAAACGGCGCCATGCCAATCATCACCTGATAGCTGTTATTGTAACAAAATTCAACCAAAGACAACGCGTCCTGCCAGCTACCTCCAAAATCCATCACAATAGCTCGTAACATATCCTACAACGTCTGGATAGTTCGCTCAGATTGGCCATCGGTTTGGGGATGATACGCTGTGCTCATAGCCAATCTGGTACCCAAAGCTGCTTGCAAACTCTTATAGAAACTGGAAGTAAACCTTGGATCTCGGTCTAAAACGATCGAAACAGGCACACCGTGCAGTCTAACCACAAAATCCACGTACAATTTCGCCATTTTCTTCAGAGAAAAGGTCATACCGTAGGGAATAAAATATGCAGACTTCGAAAATCGGTCGATAACCACCCAAATAGCATCGCATCCTCTGCTGGTACGAGGCATATGCGTCACAAAATCCATTATGTGCTCCCAATTCCATTGGGGCACTTCCAAACTCTCAACAGACCACCAGGTCTCAACCTTTCGGCCTTTACCATTTGACAGTTCAAACAACGAGCAATAAATCCAGCAACGTCGCTCTTCAGGCCAGCCCATCAGAAGTGCGGCTTTAACGCATGGTACATCATCCGTGCACCAGGATTAACACTATGTCTACTGCAGTGCGCTTCCCGAAGGATCTCCTCCTTCAAGTCAATCAGGTTAGGCACAACCAGCCTGCCACGAAACCTCAAACAACCATCAGAAGAAACAGAATAATCCTCAAGTTCTCCAGCCCTGACCTTCAACTTCAACTCGTGGATTGAAGGATCAGTTCTTTGAGCCGCTCGAATACTAGAAACAATTTGTGGCTCCACTTGGAAAGAAGAAACCACAACACAATCCTCACCCGGGTAGAATCTCCAACCAGTAGTATTGAGATGCTCCTGGTCCTTAGAAATATACTGCGAATCAAGCATCTCACTAGCCTTCATGCCCAAAGCATCGGCCACTACGTTCGATTTCCCAGGCTGATACTTGATCTCGCAATCAAAGTCCTTTAGCAGCTCCATCCAACGATGCCGTCTCATATTCAAGTCAGGCTGCGAAAACAGATATTGCAAACTCTTCCGAGTACACCACAAATTGCTCGCCATACAGGTATTGACGCCAGATCTTCAATGCAAAAACCACCGCTGCTAGCTCCAAATCATGGACTGGATAACGAGTCTCATGCGGTTTTAGCAGCCGCAAGGCATACGCAATGACTCGACCATTCTGCATCAAAACACAGCCCAATCCATTGACCAAAGCATCAGAACAAACAACAAAGCCACCTGATCCGGACGGCAGAGCCAACACAGGTGCAGTAGTCAGTTTCTCCTTGAGAAATTGAAAAGCATTCTCACATTGCTCAGTCCACACAAACCGCTTGTCCTTCTGAGTCAATTGAGTCATCGGCTTTGCTATGCCAACCTTACTGGGATCCAAAGAAATCCCCTCGCCTGAAATAACATGACCCAAGAAAACGACGCCATCCAGCCAAAATTCGCACTTGGAGAATTTAGAATACAGCTGCTGGTCTCTCAACGTCTGAAGGACAATTCTCAGGTGCTCCTTATGCTCCAAAGGAGTCTTAGAATATACCAAGATGTCGTCGATGAACACGATCACA
Source organism: Dorcoceras hygrometricum (assembly GCA_001598015.1). Classification (NCBI taxonomy): domain Eukaryota; kingdom Viridiplantae; phylum Streptophyta; class Magnoliopsida; order Lamiales; family Gesneriaceae; genus Dorcoceras; species Dorcoceras hygrometricum. The sequence goes on from KV018502.1 coordinate 40,815, forward strand.
AACTGATCAATGAACTCTCTAAAGACCCGATTCATCAGATCCATAAAGACTGCAGGTGCGTTGGTCAGCCCAAACGGCATAACCAGGAATTCAAAGTGTCCGTACCTCATAAGAAAAACAGTCTTCGCGACATCTTGATCTCTTACCCTCAGCTGATGGTACCCTGAACGCAAGTCAATCTTCGAATACACCGCAGAATCTTGCAGCTGATCAAACAGATCATTGATTCTCGGCAACGGGTACTTATTCTTTATAGTCGCTTTATTCAACTGGCGGAAATCAATGCACATCCGCATTGAGCCATCCTTCTTCTTCACAAATAATATCGGCGCTCCCCACTGCAACATGCTAGGTCTGATAAAACCTTTCTCCAGCAAATCGTCCAACTACACCTTGAGTTCTCTCAACTCTGCAGGAGCCAAACATACGGGGCAGGAGAAATCGGAGCTGTGCCAGGCACCAGCTTAGTGCTGAAGTCAATCTTCCTCTTTGGAGGAAAACCGGGAATATCCTCCGGGAACACATCGGGAAAATTTCGCACCACGGGAACGTCACTGAGCTGCACACGAGAAGAAGAAGACGCATCCAAAGTGTAAATCATGAAACCAGCATTCCCTAAGGACAACAAACTGAACATCTCCATCACTGAGACTAACGGGATCATCAATCGAGAATCCTGGCCGTAGAAGTCCCACTTCTCGCCAGACAAAGACCTAAAACGAACAATCCCATGGAAACAATCCACGGAGGCCCTATAGCTGGACAACACGTGTGAGACCTGGATTTGTATTAAGATTTGTTTGTTGATCGTTTCGGTTTTTGGGAGTTTCCTGCTGGTCAAATCTTTGTTTGAGAGTTAATTGGCATTTTCGGGTCTGAAATAGCGTTTGGAGAAATTCTGAAAGTTTTCGTGTTTTTGAGTATCAGCTGGTTTTTTTGAGCTAGCTGCTGGTCGGTGGCAAAACCAGTCGAAGTGTGTTTTAGCACGAGAATCCTGAAACACTGTCGTTTGCGTGAAGTCTAGTTGCGTGTGTTGCGATCAGCAGATGCAATAGTGTATTTGCGTTGAGGGCTAAAACGACTACGTTTAGATTAGTTGGAGCGACGTCGTTTCGATGTTGCGTCTGGTACCAGCTGGTGGATTTGCGTGCGAGTGTCTGCTGGTTGTTCAACAGGAGTGATGTCAATGCGGTCAACTTTCCTGTAGCTCGAAGAGGAAACGTCGTCGTTTCGTTGTTGCGACTGGGAGTCCAGCTGCGAGTGACGTTTTGCCACTATTTATTGCTGCTGGTATTTCGCGAAGAGCTAGCGACTGGATGACGTCAGTGGAGCGACGTCGTTTGAGTTAGTTGCAACGCTGCGTTTTGAGGTTGCGACTGGATCCAGCAGAGAGAAGCGTTGCGTTGTTTTGTTCTTGCGACTGGATACCCAGCTGCTGGTATAGTATCCTGTGCGACGTCGTTTGAGTAAGTTGGCGCGACGCCGTTTTGAAGACCAGTCGTTGGTTTTTCTTGCGATGGTTTTAGCGTATTCCTTGCTGTTTATTGCTGTTGTATACTTGCTCTCCGTACTGGGGTTTGACCCCATGTCCCTCCGGGGCTTGGTTTGTTTCTTTGTTGTGTTGTTTTCAGGAAACCCAGGTTCTACAGCTGGTCGTGGTTTTAACCCAGCCGGTGGTGCCCCAGGAGGTGGCTAGCGTGTCCCAGTTGCATATAGCATACTTATATATATATGTATCAGTTAGCCAGGGGGATGCCCTGCACTTTGTTTTTGTACCCATAGGGGAGTTTGATACATGTTGTGATATATGTATGCTTATTGTCTGGTTGTTTTATGAATTGGGAGACTTAATTTAAGTATCGTTGTATTTTAAATTATATGTTTAAAACCGTCGGGCCTAAAAGCGAAAAATTTTACCCATTTTTTGATAGCTTCCGCATGTGTTTATCTGTTGTGAGCACGAGGCCTGACATTTTTGGTATCAGAGCTTAAACTGGGATAAGCTCAATTCCTTTGATTACACTTGAGTCTAGGCACAGTGTTGCGTGTTGCATGTGCTTGAGTTATGTGACTACGTGCTGCATATTTTGTGTTATATGCTTTCTATGTTGTACATGTTCTGTTTTTCTTTATCCTGTTGAGTGTTTTAGATGCCGCCTAGACGTCGTGGGAGAAGTAGGGGGCTGTTCCAGGAATCAGGAGGACAGAATGAGGATCAGTATAGTACGCCTAGTCATACTCTTGAGAGTAGTGGAGAAGAGGAGGCTGAAGCTCCGCCGGCTCCGGTAGAGTGAATGGATGTGGTCATAGCTCAGTTTCAGAGGATGAATCCTCCTGTCTTCAATGGTGATGAGTCGAGTGAGGATGCGGATTCTTGGCTCCATAGCGTCATACATCTTTTTGATCGAGCCCAGTATGACGATGATCTCCGGTTGAGGTTGGTGACCTTATTGTTGAGGAAGTCCGCAGAGCGTTGGTGGCGAGGTACGTCTAGTACCTTACTAGAGACTGGTGTTGGCATTACTTGGGACACTTTCTACCAGGTATTCAGGCAGGAGTATGTCCCCGACTCCTATGTAGCTACCCGTGAGCGGGAGTTTGAGTTCTTGGAGCAGGGTTCGTTGTCTGTGCACGAGTATGCTTGCAAGTTTTCTGCTTTGTTGGCGTATGTTCCGCATGTTGCTGGCCGAGAGAGGGCCAAGAGTACCAGGTTTGTGGAGGGCTTGAATGGAGATCTATACCAGAGCGTTCTGACAAGCAAGCCCAAGTCGTATGCTGAGGCTGTGGATACTGCTATCCACATTGAGGAGGGAATGAAGAGCCGTAGTGCGCGCAGGGCGCAGGTGGCGCAGGCGGTGCAGGGTGGTAGACCCGCTGGTCAGGGAGCTCAGTCGTCTCAGAGTTCTCAGTCCGTGCATTTTCCTCAGCAGCAGCAGCAGGTAGCTCAGCAGTCTGGCCGTCAGAGGTTTCGACCCCGCGGTCAGCAATTCAAGAAGAAGTCCGGTTCAGGGTCTTCTGGTTCAGGCAGCTCGAGTAGCAACGGCTCTCGGGTGGAGTTTT